>JAGDQP010004996.1:0-24463 GCA_022664845.1 Lepisma saccharinum | reverse complement strand
TGGTGATTTCGTGAAGGTTGTATTTGCCTATAGTAGGTCTATGTTCTTCCTACCTCCCTACCATAGCGTTGAAATCACCCAATACAATTTTCGTATTATATTTCGGTAATCGATCAAACCACCATTTCTAGCTCCTCGTAAAATGTACCTTTGTCGTTATCATAGCCAGCTCGGTCGGGTATAGACATTTATTAAAACCGTGTTGCACCATCGGGTACGATCGCAACGTACGATAGTATTTCGTTGACGAACTCTATATTCTAAACCGCCTGAAGGATACTGTTCCTAATGAGGAAACCTGTTCCGAAATCGTGAAACTTTGTTCCCCATAGTAGAAAGTGTATTTGCCTTGTCCGATGCTATCTTGAACCTCCAACCGAACTTCTTGTATCGCTAATATGCCCAGCTGGTACTTCTCGGTCTCGCGTACCTCCACCTGAAGAGCTCGTGCTTTGTATAACGATCGTACGTTCCTATTCTAAGGTCTTTCTTAATACTGTTCTTGGAGCCCCCTGAAGCAGTCCCCGCCCGGATCCAAATGAGGGACTAGTTTACCTGCCTACGGAATATTTTACTCCAGGAGAATTCATGAACCATCTGTTACTATTTTTTGACATTATTTAGCGGTGTACCAGGTGCGCAAATATGAAACCGGAATTTATGTACAGAAAAGACACAGTGATTGGATGACAATGCTAAGAACTATTTTATTCGAAGTATTGGCCATCGCTAGCGATACATTTCTGCCATCGTTCCGGCAATGTGTGGATGCCAGACCAAAAAAACTGTGCCTCTTGTACTGCAAACCAGTCATCAAGCCATTTGCGTACATTTCCGTAAGATGTGAAGCGCTGGTCAGCAAGTGCGTGTCCCATGGATGCATATAAGTGAAAATCGGAAGGCGCCAAGTCTGGTGAGTAAGCCGCATGCGGAAATTTCCCAGCCAAACGTCGCAATCGTTTCCTTGACCGGTTTTGCTGTGTGGGAGGGTGAATTATTGTGAAGCACAATCACTTTATGTTGTCTTTTGTCATATTCTGGTCGTTTTTCACGCAAAGTTTGATCCAAATCGATCATTTGTTGTCGGTAGCATTGTGTATTAACGGTTTCGCCAGGTTTCAGCAGCTCATAATAGATCACTCCCTTCTGATCCCACCAAACACAAAGCATTGTCTTCCGTCCATAGCGATTTGGTCTTGCAGTCAATGTCGCCGGTTCTCCTGGAGTTATCCATGATCTTTTACGCTTAGGATTCTCGAAATAGATCCACTTTTCGTCACCAGTCACAATACGATGGAGAAATTATTTCCTTTTGTACCTGGCGAGCAGAATTTACAAATGGTTTTTCGGTTTTCCTGCTGTCATTCAGTCAATGCATGTGGAACCCATTTTCCCACCTTCTGAAACTTGCCCATGGCTTTTAAACGTATGGAAACTGCTTCTTGTGTCACATTTAATTGATCCGCGATTTGTTGTTGCGTTTGAGCGTCATCCTCATCCAACAAAGCTTGCAATTCGCTGTCTGCAAACTTTTTCGGTGGTCTTCCACGTTCTTCACTTCTCACGTCAAAATCACCACTTTCAATTTTTTTAAACCACGCATAGCCCTGTGACTTACCAAGAGCATGATCACCGTAAGCTTCGACAAACATGCGATGCGATTCTGCAGCAGTTTTCTTCCAATGGTAACAAAAAATCAATGCTGTCCGCACATCGTAGTTTGTAGGTACAAACTGCGCCATGTTCAACGCTATTAAACACTACACTGTGACATGAAACTTGTCTGGTTGTGAGTTGCAAATCGTTATCAGCAGTCAAAACAAGCAAGTGGCGAAAAGGACGCAGTTTTACGGTAACCACAGTGACAGCTAACGCCGTCTATGCACAAATTCCGGTTTCATATTTACACACCTGGTAGAGTTGTCAGCTCTACGACCTCGCAGTAAAGGCACACATTCAAGATGTCATCCTCTGTCCATCTCTGAGTCTTGCCGATGTCATTCATCTTTAGCCTCAGAGTGATAATGGTGATGATGCTTCCCCTCACCATGATACTTTTGTTCGGGGTTATTTTCCCCTAGCCTTTGTAGATCCCTCTACTAATTGCAAGGCAGAAGTACTGGTTTTGGTCCGCTATGGGATATTTCCGGTAACCACCATATCTGGTCGGCATTCCCCTATCCGCCACCTGGGGAGGCGACTGGTGGAAGACCAGTAACTCCCAACTGAAAGCAGGAATAAAAATGTGACAACGGATAACTGGTACACAAGCATCCCACTCCTGGACTATTTGCTAGGAAAGAAGATAACACTCCTGGGAACAATGAAAAAATAATAATAATAATAAGTGTGAAATTCCACCTAGATTTCTTCCCCAGAAAACGAGAACAGGGTGAGGCCATATTTAGATTCAAAAGGGATAAAGTGATAGTATCATATGTACCAAAGAAGAACAAGGAAGTTATTTTGTTTTCAAGTATGCATGACCCAGAAATTATCGATGAAGCGACTTCAATACCACAAATAATACACGACTACAATTTGACAAAGCGTTGTGTGGACGTGTGACCAGATGTATGGTTCCTATTATGTCTCCCGTGTCACAAAACGATGGCCTACAGCTGTATTTTACATTCTCCTGAACATTGCAGGCATCAATTCCCGAGTGTTACACGTCTTTAACACACCAACTGAAAAACCACAACGCAGAACAGTTTACGTGAAAAATCTGTCAATGAGTCTTACGAAAGAGCATCTCATCACCAGATCACAGACACCTTCATTGCTCAGAGATATTTCTGTTTTCCTCGAATAATTACAAGCAACTCAAAAGAAAGATAGAGATGAGATCTCTAGGCCACTGAAGAAACTAGGAACCTGCTGTGTGTACAGCCGAAAGAAAAATTCTTCTTCCACCTAGAAATGTGACATATGCAACAGATTTGTCTGCAAGCAACACAGCAAGAAACAAATTATTTGTTCGCATTTTGGTGAGAAGTGCAGAGAGTGATGATGTGAACTGAAGTGACATTCACAAGCAAATAGATTTTATAATTTGAAATTATTATTTTTTATTTATTATTTTTGTGCTCCGTTTGTTTATTAAGTGTAAAAGCTAAAAAGTAGAAAAAAGAAGTAGTGAAAACATACAGGAAGAGAACAAGAAATTGACAATAATACGGAGCAGAACGTTTGGGCGCAAAGTGGTTTATTTAAATAGGTTAACCTACCTACATATGTTATAAAGTATTTCATAACTAAAGCCCAGATGTTTAGAGACTAAAAAAAAAAAAAAAAACGTGTAAATAGGCACAAAAATCACGAAGAAGGCGCTAGAAATTTCGAATAAGGACAAAAAAAATCCAACTGAACTTGAAAAACTTTCGCAAATAATTTGGCAAAAACTATGCTAACACTTTGAAAACAGCAAATTTTGTACACATCACGCAGAACTTGTCTCTACCGGTTCAAAAGAAATGGAAAAGGAACTATTTGCAGAAAGTTATTTCGGATTTCATTAAAATAGACATTGAAATAAGCAGAATAGGTAAAATAAAATTTGCTGTAGGCAGCCTATGACATCCCAAAATAAACTTCTGTCAAATTATGTTTATATAAAGGGAACCAAGAAAGTTTTGTCGCTTTTTGTGGAGGTTTGTGTTCAGTTGGCCCTCACACCGTGAGATGAATGCGAATGGCGATCAGGCGAAGGCCAGTTGTTGGTGTGGGTATAGCCAACATACTACCTGGTTGTGGCAGTTCAGTTACACCGTGAACGTGCGGAAGGGCAGAGTGAACATGGGACCTCCACAGAGCGTCATAAGGGCGTGTATGCTGTACGAGTTCAAACTGGGGTCAAACGCAGCTGCTGCTGGGCGGAAGATATGCCAGGCCTTTGGTGAGGGTGTCGTGACTACGCGGACAGTGCAGCGGTGGTTTACCAAGTTTATGGACGGTGACGAAACACTCGACGACGCACCACATGCAGGAAGACCAACAAAGCTACCAAATGAAGATCTTCAGGCAGCAATGGAGGCGAACAGTGGCCAGACATGTGAGGAACTGGGACTATAATTCAGTGTGAGTGGAGAAACCATTCGGCAGCACCTCCATCAACTTGGGAAGCACTACAAGTTGGGTCGATGGGTCCCACATGATTTGACTCCGGGCCAGAAGACAACGCGAGCAGACACCTGTGTTTGCTGTCTCGTCTGAGGAAGGAGCCATTTCTGGACAGGGTGTTGACATGTGATGAGAAGTGGGTCCTGTACGAAGCTCCACGGCACCGTCATCATTGATTAGCATCCCATGAACCGGTTCCAAAACAGCCGAAACCAGCACTGTACCAGAAGAAGGTCTTCCTGTGTGTTTGGTGGACTGCTCGGGAACTGCTACCAGTATACTGTCAGCAGTTGAGCCGTGTTCAAGAAAAACAAAACTCTGGAGCCAGCACTTCTGAATCGCAAAGGGGTCCTCCTGTCACAGGACAACGCTAAGCCCCACGTGGCTAGGATGACCCGGGATACCATTCTACGCCTTGGATGGGAAACACTATTGCATCCGCCATACTCCCTGGACATTGCACCGTCCGATTTTCACCTGTTCCATTCCTTGGGCAATCACCAGTTCAAATCCCTAGTAGAGGTGCAAAATGCACTTGATATCTTCTTCGCTTCACGGCCCACCAAGTTCTACCGCGATGGAATCCATGGCCTTGCAGAACGTTAGCAGAAGGTCGTCGATGCTGATGGGGACTATTATTGATCTTCCAGGATTAAAGATCCGGACTCTAATTATGAAATACATTATAACATATGTAGAGAGGTTAACCTATTTAAATAAACGGTTTTGCACCCAAACGTCACGGACCCCAATAATGATCATGTGTTTGTTTAGTGAATGTTAGATCAAAACTAATTAGGAAAATGTGTGATACATATAGCCAAAAAAACAAAGAAACTGTAAATAATAATGACACAAATATATCATGTACAAATATAAATTAAATGGCATCATTCCTGACGCAAAATTCCAATATCGTAAAAAGTACAACGCGCCCGTCCCGAAGGGTTAATGACTGAACTTTTGAGCTGTATATATTAAAGATTGAGACATTTTTTGAAACTTTTGTTACTTGACCTTTTAGGTTTATTACTGATTAATTGGCCACACACCAATATGGATTTTTTTTCTTTCTTTATAAGTTCAAGCTTGGCCTCACATTGGCGATTTACGTTTGTAAATGTATTAATGTTACTACGATTACTTTGTTCTTTGCTGATATATGACTGATGCAATTTTAAAAATTTTGTTATTGTGCTTTTGTGTATACAACAGCCGTTTACTTCAATTCGTAGTTTCTTTTTTTATTATTTTATTTTACAGTATGACTAAAACGTTGACTTTTATTACAAATATTAAAGTTTACAAAAGTAATGGTTTTTAGATACATAAATTTTAGTTACGTCCAACGTAATATAAGCGCTTTTACCATAATATACATACTGTGAATTTTTGAATGAGAAAGTCACAATAAGCTAATTATGAAAAAAAAAAAATGTTTGCTATTACTGCTCTTCGCTTCCTGAAGATTCTTAAGCTCAATAAATAGCGAAAAAGAACAGTTTCGCCAAGTGTAAGTTGCCATATAAATATCTCGCATACAAACGTCCTTCCCCGTTTGCCCATTATTTGCAATGCAAGGAAAATATGAGAGTCAGTGGAGCACTGGAAAAGAACTAACTACGAAGGCGCAGCTAGACAACATTAAATGGCGCGCATAAATTAACAAATAATATTGACAATCAGCATTATTTAATTTTCCTGCAGAACCATATCGACTGAAACCTACCTTTCTTTTTACTCACACCACGTAAACAAGGCATGATTTGGTTTTACTTTTTCTTCAACGCACAGTATTTCACTGATTCTTACCTGATATGAGGATGAGTGTTGTCCACGAAATAGGTGAGTGACATAAGATCCCCCATCAAGTTGAAGCGATAGACTTGTCATTGCCTTCCACTTGATACTTGTAATGTTAATGCCCTGAGGACGTAACTTCCACTTTTAAGACCACTCGGAAGCACTATGTTCAATATGGCCAGAACTGTGGCGGTGGTGATGATCTACCACTTATTAATGAACCCGTCTTGTTTGTCTTCTCTACTTTACGTGATATTCTGTTGTCTGCAAGATAGAACTTTCGGCCAACCAAAATCCGAAGAGAAAATTAAACAATGTTTATATCTAAAGAACTTTTATTTCTAAATTTTTGCTATAGTTTACTCATCCTAAAATATAAACATTCCTTTCAGCGAAGGAACTATTCATGAAGGCTGTTGTTGAATACAGTCGCCATCCTGGAATTAATAATCCACCATTTATATGAAAATTGTTTTACAATTTAATAATAATAAAAAAAATCTCAACCGACAGGTTTTATAGAATAAAAATTAGAATGCGAACTAACCTAATTAAAATTATAACACAGGGACAATATTTGATGGTTGCATTGAAAAACATTATTATGGATTAAATTTTACTTAATATCAGATGGTAAGCAGTTTTCCATAGTATCCAGCTCGAACCTTTTTGAGAGCTTGTACTATTTGTGGTATTGACTCTAGAAAGTTTCTGACGTGCTAATTTTGTGATACCAAAAATAAATAATTTTGAACATTATTTCCTTTTACTAGTAGAGCAATATTTAGGAAGTTCTGAAGTCATAACCGACCACAAATTCTCAATGGCATCACATCAGTTGAATTGGAATGCTAGCGTAATTGCTGAGTGACCAGATAAGAGAAACATTGCTGTACAGCCCTACATCGTTGACTACTGGCAACAACATCGTGAAATATGAACCATCCAAGGTTTGCACAGTGCCTGTACTCAAAACCCAATTTGTAAGTATTTCACAGGATCCTAATCTATAGACTGTTCCTAATCAAACCTTAATTCTAACCTCCCCTTTGGAAAATATTCCTCCCCACACCAGTACATATTCGCTGAACTTAGCTTCTAGGGATGTACCGATATATCGGCATCGGTGATATCGACCACTTTTTGGAGTATCGGTATCGGCAAATGGACACCGATACATTTTCCGAATTATTTTTAATTTGTTTAATATTAACAACAGTGACACTAATCTTTCATGGTTCTTTAGACTTAAAATTCGTCTAAATGATTATCGATGGTATAATCGATTTCTTTATGCATGTGTACGCCTTTGATTTGCACTACTTTAATGATATTTTTAGTACGTCCATGCCAAAATAGTAGCTCATGTTAGAAAGAAGTAGTAACTGAAGGAAAGCCAAATGTAACTTCAGTCAGGAACCCGGGATTCGAATTTCGGATCTCAAACGAGTCAGAGGTTTCGATTAAGAACAAAATGCTTTGCAAGTGAACCACCACTCTACGCTCACTTTGTCAGTATTTTCATTTTACTCTTTACTTACATATTAGAAAATGTAACGGTGTTCTCTGTACAATGCGCACGCGCCGGGAACGGTGCATTGGGGACGGGTAACGTTCATAAGTCCTAAATTGCAGAAGTACTAAAAAAACTTTCACAAGTCCTAAACTTTAGGACTTATGCAATTTAGGACTTCTGTAAATTCCAGAGAACTGGCTTCTTGTCTTTTAGGACTTCTGCAAGTTTCGTCCCTTTGCTTTAGTTCTCAAAATTGCCACAGACAAGAGAACCACCGCCACTTCTGTAAACCAAACGATACAAATATAGTGGCTATTTCGTCCGCCATATTGAAGTCACATTGATAAGCTTGAGAAAATTCGTTTAGATTATCTATAAATCCCAAATTGTCGTATGTTTTTTTCTTTTCTTTTTGATAAAATGTTATTGCTTGTGAAAAGGACGCTACATTATTTTGAATTGTCTCACATCGTACAAATATTATTGACTGCGTCACATTATGGAAGTGAGATTTCAACATGCAAGTGTTCCTTTTAATAATAATACATTAGATAATTATAATCAATTTCACAAATTAAAAAACTTATTTCACTTGAAGTGAATTATGACTGGATGTTTTGACCACTTCGAGCTATCTCTAGAAAGTCAGTCAAAACTTCATCAGAAATAAAATTGTTATTTGGCCTTTTCCATAGTTAGTTCTCATAGAAAGCCTTACGGAAATAATTGACACATGCGCTATGGAATTTGTATCTAATGAGAAGCTACCCAATTGTCCACACGATTCTGAGTCAACACCGAAATTTTTGAGAACCCACACCGGAAATGGAACTAGGAACCACGTGCACCGTAGACACGAGCGCTAACCACTCGGATAAGCGGTATTATTATTATTATTAACGAGGTTATATAGAGACGGGACCTACAGCTTAAAATGGGACCCGAACAACTACTCGGCTTTTATCTGAGGCTTTAGGCTCCCAGCAGGTAATGTCCGGCCTGTTATGGAGAGTTTCTTTACCAGTTAGTGTTTTTCTATTATTATTATTATTTGCTTCAAAAACTCCTAAATTGAAATTTATGCTGATTCTAGGCTGCTGGGAATTCTTGTTGAAACAATTAGCAATTCTGCTAAGCTACCCATCCACTAAGACCCCCCAAGTCTGAAATCCTGTTGGGATTGCATTCCCTACTTGGGTGACTACCTGCGACAATGTCTTTCCAAGATATCTCCACGTCCATATCAATAACAATAATAATAATGTGTCTTTCCGAGATTTAGCAACCAGCCTTGTAGTAATGGATTGGTGTAGGTCTTGACCACCCAGTTTTTGCTCATCAACACAAAAGCTATTTTGACGTAGGAGTTATTCCACTAAATTTATTTACTCCCTGCTAGCTATAGAGCCAGGTTACGTGCTTGACTACAATTGATTCTTATATTCAATTAAATCCATCAATTTCGCTATTTCATGACCCACAAATAAGGAACAAAAGTGAAAAGCTCCATTCAAAACATGTTCAGGAGCATATAAATTGGTACCGCACAATATTATATTTTTCTGGTAATTCAAACTATTCATTCTCAGTCAACTTTATTCCAAACTTAGGAAATTCCACCGAATATAGTTCCAATTCAAGAATTAAGCAAGAAAGAAGATATGCTGGTGGTAGCTGCAAGCCTGCAAATCGGACCTGTTTGAGATTTAAGATTTTATCTCGTTTGTTCCTTATTTCAGTTCATGTCCTGTCTTACCAAATCACTCTACTGAGTTCAGAATTTAACTTACTTCAGTGTCTGAACATGAAGAATAAGAGCAAGAAGAACCAAAATAGTAATAAAAATAAGTTAGTTGATACAAGTTTCACTAGGTTGACAGTACATAGTTTAAAATATATAAGAAATACACACAAAAAGGAGAACGGTCTATATGGTAAGCATAATATAAAATGTGTGTGTAAATCATATACAAAATAGAATAGTACAAAAGATCAGTTCATATTACTCTCACTAGCAGATGTAGATAGTATTCCCGCAACCCCCGAGACGCGTAAGGGGGCACACGAGCTTCAGGATGAAAAATATATAGAAAGTATAGGCACATAACTAAGGTCTGCGGGGGCGCTGAAGCTTCAAGTTACGCTACTGCTCACTAGGGTAACATTACCTCTTTTGAATACTGTCTTTACATACGATGAAATACATCGGATAAACATACACTACAATCAATGACGACGCCAGAGGGGGAAAGGTGCCCCCTAATAACTGTCCCCCCGTTTGACCTCTTGTCCGCTCTCCCCAGGTTCACATGTTAAAATTGAAACCACTAAATTACAATGAAAACAAATTAATGACCAGTTGATTTAAAATTTATAGTTTCAGAACACACGTTAACTGTAAACCTTTTCCAGCGTAAGTCTGGCATTTAATGATATAAGGATCTAGTAATAAAGAATGCCTGTAAGAGCTAAATAAAGGCTTAGTCTAATAACAGTGGATAATCAAACACACACGTAAGCTAACAAAAAAAAATGGTATTTAGGCTCTTGAATATTGAGACCTCTTCAAGTTAATACATATTCCCATATAGCAATGTAAGCTCGAGACAGGCTTGCTACGCGATAGCAGCGCCACAAAACAAGTATAGGATTTCTGCAAAATCCACAAAACTGGCTTCTTGTCTTTCAGGACTTCTGCAAAATCCAGAGAATTGGCTTCTTGCCATTTAGGACTTGTGGTGCTACCCCGGTGAAGTGAATGGTCACTGGTCAGTCCCACGCTCAGTCGCCTTTATCTCCCAAAGTGCCCAGGAGTACAAAGGACAGTTCGGTACTTAATTTGATAATATATATTTTCTGTCTAACGTAATATGAAATTCTGCTTTATATTTTTGTATTTGAAATTTTGACCTTATATCTAATATATATTATTACAATATTGATAAATTCATTAATTTGAAAAAGTCTTATAATATATAGGAAATTTTTCCAGAAGTATCAGTATCGAGTATTGGTGGAAAAGTGGTATCGGTACATCCCTATTAGCTTCCACAACATAATGCTTCTTTAACTCAACCCGTAACCCCATCCACAGTTTCAAACCACCACCATTACCAAACACAATAAATTACTTTTGATCTGAGAAAATTTCACTCTTCCAATCCTCAACTGTCCAGTGTTCATATGTATGCCAACGAAGCCTTACCTATACTAAATGTGCTTTTTGACAAACTTGGAATCTTTGCAGTCTTTCTTCTCGTACTGTTATTTTCAGAAAGACCTGTTTGGTGTAAAATATTATGTCACAGTTCTTGTTTCAACATAGAAGCAATCTGCCTTAAACTCAGTTTCCTTTTATGCATTGCTAGCGTTTTCATTGTCCTACACAACATGGGCCTGGTTTTCTTTTCTGCGATCGCATCAATAAACTACACATTCTAGATTCTGCTTACTTTTTTAACCCACTTCCGACTGTCTGCAATCAATCCAAAGCCGTCTAGCAATTTCGCTATTGGATATTCCTTCTACATTCAGTGCCAAAATCTTGCCCAGATTCCTTGAAGTTATGACTTTTCTCTTCTCGATGACTTAGAAGTAGTAACACACTTGGTATTGTTGCGAAACAATAGAGAAAAGCAACAACAGCAGTCTAGAACTCACTAGAGAAGCAACAATAAAATAATCTAACCGTAGTCAAAATATCGGGTGCACGTGCGTAAACAGACTACAGCGCCTCTGGCGGATAATGAAAAAAGCTAGAAACAAATGAAAGTGCTAAATCTTTACTAATTTCTATTGTACACACTTTGAAGACAATGTTGAAATCAAGATGTTCAGTACAAATAAAAAGAAACAAAACCATCTGAAACACTGCCTTGAACATTCATATTATGTGCACGTGGTAGGCAATTCATTGTAGATTTATCTATGTGCAACGATATCTGTATTAGGAACTCTAATCTACAGTAATCAGTTAACTGTTACTTGTTTAAAAATAAACACTAGTGCCTCTGTAACTTTAAATCAGATTTATCTCGAAATATGTGAAGAAATACATAAAAAAAACGCAAGTAGGGATATTTTTTCGATCAAAGTGTACTTCTCATATTACACTCAAAACTGGAAGTTTTAGTTAGGGGTGTTCGGTATTGAGTTTTTCATACAGACTTTCGGTATGTTTTGGATACCGACAATTATCGATATACCGAACGATATCTATTTATCAAAATAGCGAAAGACAATGATATTGAGCGATATGGAAGTACTCATGGACGTATCTATTTAGCGGGTTGGCCTGGACCCCCACCCCGAAATTCCGGTTAATATGCAAAAATAGTATAACCTTAGGCGTAATTATCTATATTTAGGGTTGTAATTCCTTTTTTCACAAGAACCTTCTGTTAGGTAAACACTGAAATTAATACAGGGGAATTGACAACGGCCACGACTCGAACCCGGATCTTCCAGTAGCCGGCCGACTACAACACCGCGGCACGTCAATTCTGTGTATATAGACTACTCCTCACACCTTAACAATCTTCCAGCCCCAGTACCTGGTTACGAAGTCAAGGCACCCCACACACTTGAAGATTTTTACTGAGTAATTTGTTCTGCAACCGTGCAGTTCGAATTAGAAGTAATTCCTTTTTTCACAAGAACCTTGTGTTAGGTAAACATCAAAATTAACGCAGAAAAATTGACAACCACCCGGTCGGCAGCAAATAGGTGCAACTGCATATGTCAATCTTTTAACCTTGGCAGTGTAATAATATAGTGTATATTTACACGAGAGATAAGCAATGAAATGTTGGCGATCTCAAAAAAAAAAAAGGATTGACACGAGAAAGAAAAAGTTGATTATTCGTATTACAGAATACTATAATAATAATAAACATTAAAGCATTTACATTAACAACACACAGACTCATTTCGAAATCAAGAAAGAGCACGCATCTTGATAAATTATTGTTCTGTAATCAGGTACTTGGAATTATTTTTAAGGCCTTTAGGCAACTCAGGCTTAGACCAGATGGATGATGATGGAATGACTGAAGTGGGAGGAAACGGGAGAACCCCGAGGAAACTCACGCACACGGTGTTTGTTCACCACAAAGCTCACATGGTATAAGGAGGGTTTGAACCGACGAACCCAAGCACCAGAGGTGAGAGCTATAACCATTAATCCACCGCGGTTCGCTCTAATCAGGTGCTATTTGGGACTTTCCTGATAATTAAAACACAGACGCTGCAGATTTGCTGACTTCACGTGCAATCAATTAATAAAGTCAATAACGCATCGGCAGTTTTGACGATGGGATAAAAGCCAGCAGCAAAACGCATTTCAGCAACATTTTGATATAATTCGAAAACTGTTGAGTAGGGATGGCCAGATCAGGATTCAAAAGGATCCGGATATCTGAACTCGGATCTCCGGTCCAATGGATTCGTCCAATTTGGGTCGCACATTCAAAGACCCATAATTCGGATTTCGTTATCATGATGCATCTGAAACTGCGATGCCGGGATGGTTAAATTATGAAACGCCCTGGCTAATACACTTTCCCCATCCTCTGTCTGCCTCGTCCCGGCCTAAGGCAAAGAAGGAAATAAAGGAGAGAGAACTGGAGTTTTGAATGTATTTTATGGTCTTTAGGCATCTTAAGGCTCAAGCCGGGATAGGGGAGGGGAAACGATTCGGGAAGGGTCTATGTTTAAGGTGCCACCCCGGCATTTGCCTGGTGTGACTGAGGAAAACCTGTCAAGATGGTCGACCGCTGGGATCGAACTCACGACCTCCCGAACACTACGCCAAAGCTCTACTACTGACTACGGCGGCTCGGTGAGAGCCCTCTTTGTTCCTCTCTCTTTCCTTCTCTTCCGGAGAGAGAGAGAGAGGCCGGGATGAGTTAGGCAGAGCATGGGGAAGGTATTGGCCAGCCTTTCATAATTTACCATAAATAAAGCTAATTTAATTCAATGTATCTGAAACTCGAAAAATGTATTATATAGAGATAGTTGTGTAGTTGATTGTTATTGTTTTTTGTCCAAAGTTAGTTGATAGGAACATTTTAACGTCCTTTCTATTTTTTTTTTCTAAAATACATTCTTTATTTCTCAAATTACGTAATCTGGAAAAGTAGTTTTGTATTTTTTATTTTACCTCGCTGCATGCTTAAAAGGGAAGAGATGACATGTTTTTGTTCTTTCCTTCAAAGAGTGCAATGTTTATTATATAGTGACTGATAACCACGTCAATGAGCAAAGGGTAGTCACGGTTAGCGATGGGGGAGGACGGAGTCTCAAGAGACACGCAGGTGCTGTCGATTATTTGTTTTCCTTTTGTCACTACAATATATGTATTAGTAACAGACTATTATAGGACTGGTTTCAATGGCACTACTCTTGCAATTCATGTATAACTCAACAATTTCTTCTCTCTTTGTATGATTGTTTTCCTTCTCTCTCCCCACAATACTACAAAATGAAGAATAAAAGAAACCAAACTAAGACTTATGGATCATTTTCAGACTACTAGTTGGTTGGGCCGCCGTCGGGGTCGGCATATCGATATTTCCATACTATCGGTATTTTTGACAGCCCTAGTTTTAGGTTCTTTGTACCTCATTTCTCGAAGGGTTCTATTTCATTGATTTATTTTAATTTGTACAATGGGTTTCACATGATAAACTCATTTACTCTCATTTTAAAAAAATACAGTTCACATACCTTTAAATGAGTCATATTTCTGAAACACAACACATCAAATAAGAAATATTAGGAGAAACAGAACTTTAAAAGTCGGCTTCGAAAGACAGAAGACGAGTACGGTAATTTCCATATAAAACAGACTAAAAATTACAAGATAACGAGAGTGTTCAACAGCATTAAGCAAACTATTCTTTGCCTACCACCAATTGTGAAAATTTACCAGTCTCGAAAGATTATAAACCGCATGGATTCCTAATGCATACAAACTGTTAATAAATATCTCTGTGCAATTCCTACCAGATCTTACAGGAACAATCTTGGTGTCACTTAACAATAAAGAATAGAACAAAAAAAAATGACAAAAAAAGAACTGGCGTCGGTGTACCACACATATCTTGGCAAACTCGTACTGATTATATGATCATCCCAAGTGATAGCAATTGTAAGTTAGCCAAGTCACTGAGATTTACTTACCTCGGAAGCAAATCCGAAACATTCTTGGCTGGATATAAAGAACTTTAAACAAGCTCACAGTACATGACCAATAGTTTAGAGGAAATGGATATTTCATACACGAAAGCCGAGTTGTCTGAGGGCACGTTAGGCCAGTGACTCGAAGGTCGCAGGCTCGAACCTGGCGAGGAACATGGATGTTTGTGGATTTTCATTGGCACACCTTCACAATATAATCGTGACGAGTCGAAGTCAAAAGTCACTAGAATGGCCCATACAATATAAAGTTTACCAAAGGTCTTTTTTTAATCATACATTTTTTTTTTTATTTTTTTATTTTTTTTTGTGACCAGACTTCTCAAAGATGTGGAAGAGAAGGGGCCCACAACAAGATGATCGTTAATAGTGGAGAGATCTGTTTACTAGTAAGAGCTACAAAGTTTCAAGTCAATCTAGAACTCGGTGATTCGACAATTAAGTTCCCCAAGTATGTGGAAGGAAAAATGAACGCATGGCGAAGTTCTTTTAGTGTCATATTCTTCATGGAAGCTATCACTTCGAACAATAGAACACATTTATCTGCCCCAACAAAGGTAAGGTGCACACTGTGACACTCACCTCAAATACGTATTCATTAAAAATACTCCTAATGCAAACCAGAAGCCAATTTTATATGAGACAGTACTAACAACAAAGGGAAAGTTTTGGAAAGCAATCGGCCTGGCCTTATTCAACGTATCATTACAATATTTCCTTACTGCGACCGAGGAAAAACCTTAGGCAGGATAAGGAGCGCTCAGCGCAAAGTCCGACCTTCCGAATACGAAATCAAAGTCGCTCGGTAACCGCATATATCACGACGTATCATAATGAACCACCACTTTTTGCCTCAATAAAAAAAGGTCTTTCATTTACGAATTGAAAGAATGAATATCAGGTAACCTAACTATAACTTAAAGAGTAAAACCAAGCTGTAAGAACAAACAACGTTTCCATGTTCAAGGAGTAGAATAAAACTAAATGTGTCCACAGGAACATGACATATGACGGGAACTACGGAACGGTTGAAATCAAAGTATCGTTCGAGGCATAAAATACACTGATGCGTGTGACAACATACGTATATTTTAAAAAAGAAGACGAAAAAAACCGACAAAGCAATGATATAACAGTTAAGATCATTGTTGTCGCATGCATCATAATCCATCAGTCACAAATTGAAACTCCCCCAACAGGAAGTGCTAACTGTTGTGTTATTGCATATATATTTTTTTTTACTTACCTCTTCTAAAACTGGAAATCATTTCCTCTTTAAAATGTGGTCTAAATGTAAATTACGTGTCCTTGCATACATAAATATTTCATATATTCATCTATCAACAAGCCTACCTGACCTGAACATGACTTTTACTTTCGTGACACTAAGTCTGCTAACATTTAGATACTAGGACAATCCAGACGTGTAATTTTTCTCCTTGGGGACTCCCAGACGTGTAATTTTTCTCCTTTACTTTCTGGTTATATACTTGTTCTAATAGTCTAATTCATCAAACTTATCAATACAACGCATCTGACATTACAGTGGACTACAGGGAAATCAAAAGAGAGAATTAGTTTACTATACAGGAAGAACTCGATTCAACCGTACTACCTTGTTGCGATACTAATCTGACAATTGTCTATCCTAATTATTAGGTAAGCAGAGAGATAAATCGCCTCTTGTGCTGAATCGTCACAAAGATAAGTTTATTCAACTAAGTGAGCGATGTTCTTTAGGATTGGTTCGCGTATCACCTTTGGCACATACGAATCCCGAAGTCGTGACAGTCACTGATACCAAATTTGGTAATCAAACACCACGAGCAGTTCGTTTTAGGCCTGGAGGATTGCTCATATCCTTGGGGTTTTTAACTACCTTCAGTTTCAAACGTAAGTACACGGTTTTAGGCTACAGAAATCGGAAATCACACGCTGGATGCACAAAATAATAATAATAGCTGTGGTAATCGTATTTCATTGTTGATACCTTTGACACAAGGTAACATTCCACAACGTAAGGTCGAAACTGCATTTGAAAACTTATACACAGGTAGATACTATAAGCAAAAGGTCAAGTTTCAAGCTGACGTTGTGGAATGTTACCTTGTAAGCTCTCTAAACTCGTGATAGAATAATAGTAAATACACCTCACGAAAAGATGGTTTTGGGTTATAGAAATTGAAGTTCGGTCATGTTCCTGAATGTATTCTACATTATTTACATGTAAATCTGGAGAAGCTCAAGTCGCTTCGCACAAGTTCTTTGGCAAACCATCTCCCCGTGATGGCGCTGAACCACAAAGACTAATAACTATACAGACTCGCAGAGCTGTTATTTTCCCTGCTTTCAAAGCTATCCTACTATAATTAATTGTAGGTCACTGTATCAAGAAAATTTGTATGTGAACTTTGACTAGTCTACTAGTTCCTACATTTGCACTTCATTTGGGGGACATATATGGCCCCACAAAAAGATTCATCCGGTGGCAATCTAAACTTCTACAATGACCTGACATTACTTGATTTATGTACAAAAATCCACTGTCTTAGCATCTGCACTCAGCTAGTTGGTCTTTGCATACTGATCGTAGTAGTCGGAATGCCTTCCTATCATCTAAACATTGTATAAAATTTCTTTCACTTTCACTACTAGAACTGATAAGATCACAGTGGTAACTTGTTAGTTTTTACTCTCCAGTTTAAATTTTAAATCGCCTTCATTAACCCTCACGTAGCTACTAGTGAAATAGCAACATCGGCAACTTAGTTAGAAAAAAATCTACTAAAGATAGTGAATATATACTTGCTACAGACATACAAAAATTATAACAAGTAATGATTCGTCACCAAAGCGTTAAAATTCTAAAGGTTTTAAACGGCTATTATTTCCAGCAAGTATCTTCCACCTTTTACTCCTATGGTGGACCCTATGTTCAGACAAATACCTTGTGACTGCCATGAGAACCACAAGGATGTGACGTCAAGCCTTAGCTAGCCTATTACGTACGACGACGGACTAAGAAAACCAGAAAATAACACAACTACACCTCAAAGTACTTGCATCGTTTTTCTTTTTTAATGATGATTATATTATATTTTTTCTATTTAATAAATTCAAGACAATATCAATGGAATTTAGCATCCAAAAGTAATTACATTTTTCAGAGTTAAAAAATTTATTTACACATCTCTTTCACAAACTAACTTGATCCTTTCATTTTAAAAACGCTTCTAAGGTGTTCTTGGAACAACTTAAAACGCTGGAACTTTACCATAATCTTAAGGATCTCGGAGCACGCTAATGCGAAATCAGTCTTAAATAAAAAACTTATGAAAATAATGTATTTTTCACACGTTGCCTAGTAAATATATTATATAGATGCATACATATCATGAATATGGGTGACTGTCTATGAAACATCAATTCTATTGCTCTGTGTCTTCTAGCAATTGGTTGTCACCGAAACGTTAATAATAATAAAAAAAAAAAAATCAGTTTACGCAAATTCATTTCCACATATCCCGGATGAAAACAACAAAATACTTAATCTTTCATTAATTTGTACATTTAATACTTCGATGAAACATGCACTGCACACACTTTGATTTAGTAAATCAAAATAACATTGCACTCATTCACTTCACACTCCACTCGATGAAATATTGATCATCTCACTACAAGTACCAACAAAACAGTTATGACCTCTCACTATCTTCATACACGTACAGTAATTTAACAGTTCAGTTTCAGATTGAAAAATAAATATGAACATATCCATGTCAAATTTAAAATTATATATATATATATAATATATATAACAACAGAAATGGCAACTGACGTTCAACTAAAGTAAACATGTGGAAGTGTTTACGTGACATAATGATAAAACAACTAAAAAGATCATATGATTCTGCACTCCACCCATTCGTCACACTACGAACTACCCTCACTTGAAGACCCTGCGCTGTATTGTTCCTGAGAATCATGGGGCGGTGAACTAGAACTAGCTTCGTCTGAATCACTAAGAGAATTCAATGAACCCGCCAAAACAGATATCTGAGTACCGGTACTTGAAACTTCAGAATCACTTCTACTCAACCGAACAAGTCGTGCCTGCTCTTCAAGTTTCGCCCAAGGATCTTCGACCATTGAAGGATGATAGTAGAGAGAAATATCAGGTTCATGGCCAGGATTTGTAAAACCGCCTCTTTTCTGTAAACAAATGGAATGACATTTACGGCATTAACTTTCAATTAGTTTAAACAATTGCAAGACGCTGAGAGTTTTAAGACAAAACTATGACAAAACAAGTATTAAGACAAAACTATATTATTTTATTAGGGTCATGTTAAGCGTATATCAAAACATCACGAACCATAACTTCTGCGGTTAATATCTCGTATCACATGCCTACTCTGTCTATATCCTGAAATTCCTATCAACATACCTGAAGAGAAATTCTGTCGAAGTTACACAATCTCATGGCGTACTATCGAACACATACCATACCTTACATTCAATTATCTTTCACACGTTCGATAGTTCTTATCCATGCTCATTATAAGAAAAAAAAAAGATAAATGAAACTTACATTGGTACCAGAATCTTAGCAAAATTAGTTTTGTTCGCTTAATTTGACTCTAAGAGACGCAGTCTTCGGTGAGAAACACATGGGACTGACAAAAATTCCTAAAAAAAAAGTTAAGAACGGCTGTTCGAACAGCATTCAAACCTACTCTCTCTCTTTCCAATACTGATTCAAAGCCTGTACACTTCCCCACCTGATCTAAGCTAAAATGGCAATCAAGATCATATCCGTGTAGGTTTAAATTTTACCGTCGGTATTATTTGAGTATAGAGGAAAGAATAAGGTATTGTAATTTCCTAAGATCACTCAGTAGCCATGTAAGTTTTTCGTATCTTTCGTCCTACTGGGCCGTATTAATGGTACACATTCTGTTGGTCCTTAAATAAATAACCCAATTCCAGATCATAATTGTACAGAATCATACACAGTTCACTCGCTATAAAAGGTAGTTGACCTGTGGTAAGAACATATTTTAAGTCTAATGAACTTTCGATTTGGGCAAACGTTAATATGATTACAGATGAGACTTTAAAACCTTACAATTAATTAACGTTAATTTGTAGTCTTTTGGGAGTAATATCAAACCAACAAATTAAAAAAAAAAAAACACACATCTTTACTAATAGGCCTCTAATTTTATAGTTCTCAAAACATGAACATGATTTCCGCATGTCGTATGTGGTTGATGGATATTACAGTAAGTCCACATTAGTCCCTTTAAAACTGACGCAATCAACTATTTTCAGCGCTTTCTTCACAAGGAAGACATATCAATGAGATTAATTTGTGGAGGTTGTCCACTAGACAGCATTCCACAAAAGCAAAATTATAAATTTGTTTCTTCGTATGCTTTTAATTTGTTAACAATTCTCGAATTCTACGTCAAAATTTTCTACTACATAAGTTTGGGAGCGGGGGATATAAAGAGGAAACTACCCTACTATATACAACTTGCTGATGTCACCAAACTATGGCCAGAACAAAATCTGTCTGATTAGTTTTAACAGCCAGTTTGGTCACTAATAATTCATGTCTGGACAAGCTGTCTCAAAAGGCCAAAATCACACTGGCAACAAGTTTACAGTATCTTCAAAGCAAGGAATCTTTCTCGGGGCTTAAAAGATTTCGAGAATAACAACCATCTTTCCGCTCCATCAGTAACAATATTATGATAGCAATTTCTTAAATAATTAAAAAAATAAATAAAGGAGTTCTTCCTGGACACGTTGATAAAAATAGTTTTAACAATATCTCAGTTAAGATCGAACCAAGTCTACAGGCCTATCTTCAAGGCAAGTCAGATATCTTTTCTTTCACTTTTTTTCTCTTGTGTGTGTTAGAGGCCCACCCCAAAGTAACATTAAGACAATTTTGTTTTACATGTTGACATGAGCAGCTGGGTAAAAACCAAGTTGCAGTAAAAATATACTTAAAAAAATATCCAAGAAACGGGTTTTCACTTTATATCTGGCCTCGGAGAAATAAGTTCAAAGCACATGAAACAATTGTTCAGAACATGATTTGTAATATATTACTGAAAATCCATGCGTCAATTAGTGACTTTATACAAGTTGGAGCCATCAATTACATAAAATGAACAAAAGGTGTAAAATGGCAACACAAACACATATACTCATGCGAAATTCGCATAAAGTAAAGGCACCAGTTCTAGTCACTGCTCCAGTGGTCGTCATGTTTTTAGTAAACGTGTAAAAATAAGAAAACATTTCGTTGTTTGGTGACAAAACAAGATCAAGTTAGCAATCATAATCTGGTACGGAGAAGGCAAAATTAATATGCTTATTGCGTCACTTACTTTAGTAGAAATGTCTTGTGCTTAGGCGGCAAGTTCGTGTTTCCTGATATTTTCATGGGTTTGTTACTAAAAAGTGTTAAGCAAGTGGACATTAAAAAATAAGCAATGAAGATTTACGTATAAGTACGTGATTTTTCCATGTACATAAGATGACTCTTTAATGATCAAAGTAATTATCAGATTATTGCGAGCCTTGACTGCCACTTTCTCTGTTTTGGGGGGTGACGACTACTGGTGCAAGTCAAACATACTTTGCACCAATGCTCGTCACGGGCAACGATTAAAGGTGAAAAATTACTTTCTAATATTTTTACTCCAGGAAGTGATAAACTTAATTTAATATGTCGTTAAATTTATAAAAATTTCATGGTTATAACCTCACTCTTTGGAGTAGTCAGTAAATTCAAACTTTACATTCCTGCATATGCCACCGGCAGTCAACTCAGTTTTTTACAAAAGAATTTCTGAGGACCTTCTAGCAAGCCTTCCGTGCCTCTTTCCTTCCAAGCACGCTTTATTTTGCCAGATGAAGATGAAAAAGAGGATATATTATTTTCCAAACGAATATTTGTTGTACATTGGGTGACGACTACTGGTGCATTGGTGTGACGACTATAGGGGAACAGCAAATTTAGGGTGACGACTACTGGAGCAAAATTAGGGTTGTAAAGAAACGTAATTCTATCACTATAATGCGAATTACCGAATAGATTTATGCTATTACATTATCGCACGAGACCTGAAGTTGTTAATGAAGTGAGAAAAGTAGGTTTTTTTCCTTACACGTAGATCTATAGAAAGCACTTTCTGCAAAATTCACCTTAACATGCCGAGAACTGGTGCCTTTACCGTATATAATCATATCTAATAATAGTGCTTTCTGTTCATACTAGAGATATGCTTCCCAGAGCTTCTTGGCTATAATACGTATAATGCAAAAGATGTAACAAAAAAGGAATAAGTATGAACCAAAGAAAATGGTTGATAAATATACAAAACTATCATTATCCTTGCTCAAGCAAGTGGAAACTGACATTCATTAAATAAGACCAATGATCGGAAGAATATGAGAGGCTTAGTTCAGGTCTTACAGGAAACTTCTGAATCACCCACACAGAAAGCTTTGAAGCTCAGTGTAACTGAACTGAATGAGCCGATTGCAAAGACGGAGATTAGTTTTAGGCTTAGGCATAAACATCAATCTTCGAATGCGCCAGTTTAGCCTAAACCATGGTGTACATCTGTGCAATCTTGCGAGTAAGTCAAACTCTTCTTATATAGTCGAGCCTATTTGAGTTACCCACTACATGTGGGTTTTACACAATATAAATAATACGAAAAATAATTGAGTTTACCGAAAAAGCAAAGTGGTATGTCATAGAATGAAAACCCAAGTATTTACTTAAAATTGGTTTTTAAAAAAGCTAGTAAATACCAGGTGTATAAGTTTAAATCCGCTGTTTTGTAGTCAGCAAAACACATGGTGTGTTCATAGAAGGCACAAAGCAAGCTATTCAAAGTACTTTTCCTCGCTAGCTACACATTTGCCCACCTCTCGGGCAATTTGTGGATACCACGCCAAAAAAAAGTTCTGCTCTTTCGAGGCAAACCACTCATCAAGCCATTTTCGGACGTCTGCATACGAATCGAAGTGCTGCTCAGCGAGGGCGTGGCCCATCGACGCAAACAGATGGAAGTCTGTAGGAGCCAGGTCTGGTGAATAAGCGGGATGGGGTAGCACCTCCCACATAAGTGTCTCCAAGTAGTTTTGGATCACTTTTGACGTGTGCGATGGGGCGCTGTCGTGGAGGAATATCATTTTCTCATGTCTTTGTTGACACTCCAGCCTTTTTTCACACAGAGCACGATCATCAGCTGTTGGTGGTAGCGGTGGGCATTGGCAGTTTGACCCCTCAAAGTAGACGATACCCTGTTAATCCCACCAAACACACAGCATCTCCTTCCGTCCGAAGCGATTTGGTCTCGAGGAAGATGATGATGGTTGGCCGGGATCAACCCACGATTTCTGGCGTTTCGGATTCGCGAAATATATCCACTTTTCATCGCCCGTCACGTCGTTCATGCAGAAACGACTTTCTTCTTTGTCTGGCGAGCAACATTTCGCATGTGTGTTGGCGTCTCTCCAGCTCCCGATCGGTCAATTCATGCGGCACCCATTTTCCGATCTTCTGAACCTTTCACATGGCACGTAGACGCATGGAAATGGCTGCTTGAGTAACGCCCAATTGCTCGGCAAGCATTTGTTGCGACTGGGTATCGTCCTCGTCCAACAGCGCCTGCAATTGATGGTCTTCAAACTTCCTGGGCCGATTTTCACGATTCCTGTCACTCAGGTCAAAATTGCCGTCTTTGAAGCGACGAAACCAATCTCCGCACGTTGTTTCCGATTTCTTCAAATGGAAGCAGAAAAGCAGAGCTTCAAACATATGCTCTTTTTCTGGCACAAAACTAGCCATGCTTACCAGGCACACTGTGTGTTGTTGTCTGCACTTGCTGATTATGTGCACTGATTCGTGTTGCCAGAGGTCCAACTCATCCACACATTAGGTCTGGCGTGTCCATGAGAGCTTCATACGCTCACGAACGCCATCTATGGACAAAGAGTGGATTTAAGCTTATACACCTGGTATACTAATTACTCTATTTGGTAATTACTATCCGATTTCTGCTAATCATTATTTTCATGTGTACAATCTACAATAAACTTAACTTCCCTTCGAACAAATTTCATTCAATAACAATTCAAGGATAGAAGAACCGATTTAATTACAATTCTCTGTAATTTAAAGAGTACTGAACTGAAAACCGTGCTAAAATCAGTTGATCCATTAGAAAGTTATTTGAGATGCATTTTATCAAAACAAGGCACATTTTGACGTTAAATAAATAGCATCTCTTACATAATGACAGTTAATTCTATATTTCTAAATTAAACAGAATCCGTAATGTACTGACTGAACGAATTATGGTAATCTTTCGGGGGGAAAAGTAATTATCAGTATTACATACTTCTGATATATAAACTTAAATGTACTTCAAATTGTTACTTTTCTTATTTCAGATGCGTAAAATGCAGAATGTGATGTGACATCTATGACTGCAAGAACACAAGGGTCATGTGTGCTCTCCGCCCACATGTTCTGCATTTTATGCATCTGACATATATTTTTAAAAAAAGTAACATTTAAAGAATAGTCAACGTCGTAGCAGTAGCAAGCGGATATAAAGAATTACCAACTGCCAATGATAACCGTATTAAAATACCAGCACTGGTTCCGGTAGTAGTTTATTTCCACTATAAACTCGACTTTCCCAGTTAATTCTTCTCTATAATGATCTCATTTGTTGTTAGACGCACTTTACTAGGTTAGGTGGAACAAATCCTCTTTTAATGTAA
>JAGDQP010004995.1:1249-81296 GCA_022664845.1 Lepisma saccharinum | reverse complement strand
GCTAGTGTCCATTTTGACGCGCGCTCACACAACACTGAGTCAACTCATCACAACTATCTGAACAGTGTTTGTAGTACGCAATCTCATCGTTCGAACGCAATCTCGTTGAACCCAATCGGACTTATACAACGCGATTTACAGATCAATGAAGCCATCTATTGGCAAAATAATTTATTACTTTTTACTACACCAGATATATAAGTTTGCTGCCCAGAAAAACAGAAGAATGGACTTCATATACAAATAAAGGTAAGAAGGATATATTTAATTTCTTCTTCTTATTATTATTATTATTTGTGTATGTATTTACTGTGAAAGACAATTTTCAATTGTATTCTCTCGTGGAAAACTGCTCTGAGATGCATTCGTCACTGCACCGTCGAGCTTTCGAACCTGCATACCTCAAAAAGCGAGATGATTCATTACCAGTCCAACTACTTATTTTTGTGTGGAGTTCCTATTTTTTCTTAACTCAGTATATAGTGTAAATAAGTTATGGAGAGCTATAGTTCTATTTTCTACTTAACATACATATTGAGAAATGGTTTCAGGCTATCGAACGATGTGTTTCTTGTTCTCGTACTTTCTTCGTTGCTCTTTGGAGCAGAGATTCTGCCAGGACTTTCAGTTTTGGGGTTTTTAAATACAAATTGGGAGGGTGTAACTGGAATTTTGCACGGTTTCTATTATTTTTACCGTAAAAATTCATATTTGGGATACGCTCGATAATTTGGGGGTGACATCCACGAAAAGGGTGGAGTGACTGGTTGTGAACTGCCAACTTCCAAGCCCACGAGACGCTACTGAATAAGTCGCATTTAAAAGTGATCCACAGGCGGCCCAACGCCAAATGGGCGTGTTAGGCAAAAAAACCTGTTGTCAAAGTGGCCTAAAGAACGAAGCTAGGAGTGATCTAACTAGCTTAAACTGATCCTTGCAGTGTACCAATTACATCAGTACATTTTGTGAAAATGGTTGGCAGAAGGGCGAGAAAGTTTTTCTGCCTCCCTTGTTCCGACAATGGGGTTGGGATTTGGTCGGAACTGAGGAAAATGCCGACCATGGCCTAACAAGGCGGAATATGACGGAAAGAGTAGTCGAGAAGAAGGTGGGCCACCAACTGTCTGAGATAGTCAACAGAAAACAATTGCAATTAAAATCAGTGATAGTCACGATACATCTACAATAGTCATTAATTTCTTCATTATAAAGATTAAAAAAATCAATTTCAAATGTCATTTAGGATCGTCGGGCTTCACTCGGCAATTGTTTTGAACCCAACTCTACACGTACTACACCAACAGTTGAAATGTGGGCGGCTGCATTTGTATGGGCCGAATTCTGGCCGAGGGCTGTAACTCTCTAATATTAAAATATGCTTGTCATATTAAGACATTCTTATCTCTTCATTTCATTCGTTTTTTACAGAAATATGCAGTGAAAATATAAGTAAATACAAAGCAAGCAAATACAATGATTTTAACTACATTTTTCATGTTCTCGTTTGCATGTTGAAGACATTTAATTTTAAACTACATTTCAACGAACATTTAATTTCGTTAATAGGGCGTTAATCTATGACATAGATTTCGCTTTATGTGTGTTTTATAAGGCGACATATTACACTTATTAAGAAATACAAATTTAATAGCGCAGCGATGATCAAGGTGTTAAAGAAGAAAAACTGAGCATAAAGAAAAAAGGAAATAATTCTTAATTATTATTTGTATGTACATGATGGTGAAAAACGTGTAGCAACTACATTCCAGACTGCCAGTTAATACAGATACCGTAAAAGAGCAGCAATCTTACAACGTGGATCCATGGATGAGTGGATAAGAAAGACGACGAGCTACTAACGAGAAGTGTTTATTGTGGAGTTCCTGTGTTCGAACCCCACAACAGCCACTGGGATTTTTTACTGTTGGAAAATTAACACCGTAAATCATGATGAGAGCAACTGATAAAATGAAACTGACTGTGTGTATACCAATAGGCAGCATTCATGCTTTGTTTTGACCAACTAAACACGTTTCTTACAGCCATATGCGGGTCGACTTAGTTGTGCCGACGGCAGCAAACACCTGGTGCCCGACTGTTACTGTCTGGAAATGGTCGGGGTTTGGGCGGGAAATGATCGGGCCGACGCCGGCCAAAATGAGCGTTTTTCTGGAAGGTTTTTGCTGCCTTTGGGGTTGTCGGCCCGACGATTGGGAACCGAGTACAACCCGACCCTGACCGGCGTTGGCTCAGCGGAGGGCCGACCCTGTTTTCTCCATTGGGAAGGTTTGGAGTAGAAGAACTGTTAAACGGCAGTTTTCACAGCCTCCACATGAAAGGTTATCCGAGTGAAAGAGTTCTGCAATGAACGAAACAGGTGGTAGTCTGTAGGCGCAAAGTCAGGAGAATATGTGGTGTAAAACCTCCCATACAAAGTCCATCCATTTTTGACGGGTAATAACAAAAGCATGTGGCCTGGCGTTATGATGGTGCATAACGACTCCTTGGTGATTGGTGAGGCCTGAACGCTTTGTTCGCAATGCTCCTCGCAGCCTGTCCAACTGTTGACAGTATAAAGTGGCATTAATGGTTTGGTTATGTTCCAGAACCTCCCAGTGAATGATGCCTTTGACATCTCATTACACACTTGTCACATTCTTGTGATGAAGTTCTGTTTTGGACATCGATGGAGGTGGTTCAGAAAGGCGACACACAGTCCTCCTACGCTTCACGTTACGATACAGGACCAACTTCTCATCACCCGCGCGTGACAAGAACCGTTCATTTTGTACTGGGAAATCAACTGCACTCAGCTGGTGAGGAACCCAAAGACTGAACTTTATGGTGAAACACAGCGACTCGAGACATCTTTCAGTTGTTGTCCTGTGTACCTGGACGGTTTCTGCTAATTCCTCTACGGTTGAATTAGGTCTGATTTGTATGGCTTCTTCGACATCCTCTTCGGAAAGCATTGATTAACGTCCAGACCGTGGTTGAATTTGACTGCTTCTTCCTCCGTCCCTGAATTTTCGAAACGACCGACATATGCTATTGTATCTTCACCATACACTTGTCGAATGTTGCGGCAGGCTGCGACCGCGTTACATCCTTTATCGAACTCAAAAACTAAACAACGTCTGATGTGCGCCTCATTGGTCTTTATTTCACCGACAGGATACGCTGTCCCTCCCTGTCTGCTCTTCCACACACCACGTGGCTGCTCTAATGTTACCTGATTGCGGGGCTACTGATTCACGCACAGGCAGCACCATTTGTGAGGACAGTACTTCGCTAACTTGTGATATGTCAGAACATGTAACAGTTTTCCAGTTACTCAATATTTAATTTCTATCTTCGTTAAATCATTTGACTAATGGGAGAAGAATATGGAATTCTTGATTGTAAAAATATATTATTCTTATTAAATTAAATTGAATTACTTATTACAATATAGTTTTATCTTTCCGCGAGTGGAACAACACGACATTATGGGCCGCTTGCGGGCCGAGGGCCAGCTGTTTGCCATGCCTGATATAGACAATATAGAAGACCGAGATACGTCACACGATGTATGCTATACTTACTTTTATTCGTAATAATGAATTCGAGACCCTAACGGGAGCTGTCAAAAAGTGATATTTTAAATCGTTTCTTGAGGGTCGATTTTAGTTTCTGCACCTACTGCAGAGATATTATTGTACAAATAGGATCTTAGTTAATATCGACCTTTAAAAAGAAATCTTACTAAATTTGGATACAGTCAATAGAACAACTTCACAAATGGAGAATAATTTTGTCCCTACTGTTTGAAATCGTTCAGGCCTTGAAAGAGCGTGCGGAAAAAATAAGTGTACGAGAAGATAACACAAGTTTTGTAACACCTTCCCAATACAAAGACATGTTTTGCATTTGCTACATGGAACCTGGTTCATAGATCCGGGTGAATATACAATTTAGATTCAATGTTGTGAAATATGATTTCATGTGTTTCTTTTTCCGTAGGTGGAGACAATATTGTTTATGTGTGCATAAAAGATGTACATTAGCTACAATAAAGTTAATATTTTTCTTTTTTTTAAAAAAAGATCTATTTATTTTTCACCATGCAGCGCATCAAGCACTAGTAGTGACATCTGTCGCATTTACCAAAAAAAAGGCAATGAGAGAGACAGTAAATCAGGAAATTACTTAATTCAAGCAACTTCTTTGGCAAAAAAAAAAAAGGAGGAAAGAAAGAAGACAGGAATACAAGAAAGAGGTTTCATTCCTTTACAATTTCTGGGGTGAAAAATGAAGGATAATAAATGCTTTCTTCATTGGCTACGAGATGAAAGAAAGAAAGAAGCAGTTACTCTCCAATTAGTTTTCAGCAGAAAGAAAACAAAAGAAAATGTTTCATTTACAAACAGAACTTCTCAATTAACATTTTACTTACTTTCCTTTTCTCATTTCTTCTTCTTCTTCTTCTTCTTTCTTTCTTCTTCTTCTTCATAAGTTTGTGGTAAAGTGCTGAGGCCAAAAATATTTCCTAGCGACATCCTTTCTGTTGCTTTTTTAAAAACTTTAACAAGTGTAATTAAATACACCTTTCACGTTGTCTTTTCGGAACGTCAGAACTTATTACTAAATATGAGATGCAAATTAGAAACGAAAAAAAATATATACGAGGAAGAATAATAATAGCACACAGAAAAGATTTTTTCCCCTTACGTCTTCAAGAATAAAGAAGAACAAAGGAAAGATGAAAAGTTTTGCTAAGAAGTAGATGAGTTTCGGAATAAGAAGGAACGAGAAGAAAGAAAGAAAGAAAAGAGAAACGAATTTTGTGACGTCAAAGTTAATGACATGACCGTTGAGAGAGGATGAGCCGACCGTTTTCTGCTACAGTCAGATTAAAACGTGCAAATATTTGTCCGGCTTGACAGGAATGCTTAACATGGAAATGAGGAGGAAACTCAAATTAAACTACGCAAGGTGGCAGTCTCGGCAGTGACACGTGACTTCTAGCCCCCCACCCCCCTTCCCCTTGATATGTAATTGGAGAAGGCTGAGAAGTAGACGCCGATATTTGCAGAGTTAATGAACAAGGATTATCTTCCTGGCACCATGAATGCAGGTTGGTTGATGAAACCGAAAACGCAGCCAATGACAACGGCGCAAGGAAAATTAATAACAAAAATCAAACCTGGCACGACGAATTAAAACCCTTTCTTTCTATTTATTTCGTGTTCTGGGAAGAAAGAGAGAGAAAACAAAAGAAGAAAGACAAAATTAATTTGTTGTCCATCAGAGAAACCAATAATTGTGACAAATATTTGCCAAATTTCTAAATATTCTTTGTTAGAATGGATCTCAGTAAGAAGAAGAAGAAAAAAGCAACCTTGTATGCCAAGAAATTGTTTACCGTGGTTCTCCATTACGCGAAGAGTCAATTTTAAATAAATGCGGAAATGAGACCTGGAAAGGCAAACAA
This sequence comes from Lepisma saccharinum, assembly GCA_022664845.1. Taxonomy (NCBI): domain Eukaryota; kingdom Metazoa; phylum Arthropoda; class Insecta; order Zygentoma; family Lepismatidae; genus Lepisma; species Lepisma saccharinum. Next base: position 75,823 of record JAGDQP010004995.1, on the reverse strand, counting down.
ACTTTTTAGTCATGCACGTGTTTGTCTTTCAAAGCTAACTTTCATGTACATTCAGAGATTAACGTGCTAGTTGAAAATCCTTGTCAGCAATCTACTCATTATCACTTTTCGTAAAGTTCAAACTAATTTGTTTTCTTAATGTCCATCATTCCTCTTCGTTTTTGTTTTATCTTCTCCACTTTCTAACTCATGCACTTTGCTTTTGCTCATTTTCAATATTAGTGTAATGTTTTCCCTCACCCCTGCCTTTTAATTACTGCTCACAGATTCAATTTACTTGGTGTCAGAGTAACACAATTTCAAAAGAAGATCCACTTCAGTTGGCTATCAGCAATGTTACTTTCCAGTATTATTTCACGAGAGCCTTAAGTTGAAATAATGCTATTGACTCCATTCACTAGCAAAATGATCGCTCAAATAGTTAATCACTAACACTGATGTTTTCCTGTTTCGCCTACTGGACATCCACCCCAAGTAGTATTTACCAGAATTCCTATCAAAATCGTAGAAAATTTGTTTCGTCTACTGTCAAGACGAATGGAAACTTTTAAGCTGTGAAATTTTTCTTTTGAATTTCCATATTGTATGCGTAAATCGTGCAGAAACTATATTTTATACATTCTGTAGCTAAACATGTCATTTTGCAATCCACTATTAATTCGATACCTCTGAAACTGTATAAATAAAAATTCTGAATTGACGAGCTGAAGTGATAGGAAGCATAGAAAAGAAACAAATTAATTTTAATTAGTGGATGCCGGTGAGTAAGTCCACCCTCCTACCATTTTCCTTTTGAATTGAATTTGAAGGTCTTTAGGCAACTTTGGCTCAGACCGTATTGATGGCGATTGGAGGATTGGTGGAATGAAGAAAGTGGGAGAAAACGGGAGATCCCCAGAAACCTATGCACGGGGTGTTTGTCCACCACAAAACCCACATGGCACGACCAGGGATCGAACCGACGACCTCAATCATCAGAGGTCAATGCTCTATCATTGAGTCAATGTGGCCCCACCTTTGAATACTGTAGATATACAATTACAATCGAATAAAGTGTTCTGTAAGAACGTATTACAGACATGGAGAATTTCCTTCGCACTAAACGTAACGGTAAGCTGTTAGAATACGAAGATTATTTATATGGCATTAACAAACGTGATTCTGAGAAGTCTAGCAGATGAACATAAATTACGTGTATTTGAAAATAAGGTTTTGAGAAAGATATATGGTCCGAAACGGGACGAGATGACTGGAGAGTGGAGGAGACTGCATAATGAAGAACTCCACGGACTGTACGATTCACCAGATGTTGTAAAAATAATGAAATCGAGACGACTAAGGTGGGCAGGGCATGTAGCTCGGATGGGGGAAAAACGAAGATTATATTCTATCCTAGTTGGAAGGCCCGATGGAAAGAGGCCTTTGGGAAGACCGAGACGTCGTTGAGAGGACAATATTAGAAGAGATCTTCGAGAAGTAGGTGTTCGTGATGAAAACTGGCTTGATACTGCCCAGGATAGAATCCAATGGCGAACGTTTGTTACTGCGGCGATGAACTTGCGAGTTCCATAAGCCATAGAGTTAGTTAGTTAGTTAGTTAGATTCTGGGAAGTCTTAATAGAAATATACACTTCGCATTTTTTAAAAAATGCGACCCTAAACGCCGTGAAGTTAGACCACCCAAATTACATCTTCTTACAGTAAAATCGTGTCTGGTAAAGAAACCTTTCTCTCTCTCTCTCTCTCCCTCCCTCCCACGTAACATAAATAAGCAAATAACATGAGAACATATTTTTTCTAGATGTACATGAATTACTATAGATGAAATTAAAAATAATAAAAGCGACATGAAACAGTATACATAAGATGATGCAGGAAGACATTTAAACACAAATAATGAAAAATGGAAAACCATCGATGTCTGCTAGACAGAGACAGGAGAAAATAGAGAGAGAGAAAGAGTGAAGAGAAAGAAGAGAGAGATAACAGACAAAAGTATAGAATAAACACGTAGTAAAGTAAAGAACAGGTTTCCACAAATCGAACAGTAAGATAGCAGAGACTTTTGGATATTATATTTTGTAAGGATAATTCGAATATGTAATGTAGACGGGTGATTTGAACATTGATTCAGTAATTTTCAAAATGGCAACCAAAGTTGGTGGACAGATTAAATACTCATAATTTCCACTTGAATAGAAGAGTTCTGAGCGGATCTAGGATAGGCGTCGTATGCGCGTTGTTCTGGGCTCAAATTCGGTGGGGGTTCATTAAACATAATAGTTCGGAATACATCGTAAATAACCCAGTATGTACCGTCATCCATACCTTCCATTCCAACCCTCTAATATAATTCGAATATAAAAAAAGAAAATGAATGATTAAATTACAGTTTTAACAGAAATAAGCCATGATTAGAAGTCCAAACTGTATCAAAATGAAAAGTATAAAAATGCTGAAAAATAGAACCGGCATGTTGATTATAGGCGAAGTAAACGGTACGTATGAGCTTCAGATGTCAAACCAGCGGCTGGATTATGTTGTCTCCATAGAGTCATAAAACCTCCACTAGAGGCAGGGTTGGCGCCACCATCTACATGGTTTTTTACTCCAAGCGTGGCGTAAGATGAACATTCAATTGTTTCTCTGTTTGTTTGGCACGAACGAAACAGCGAACTTCCCGCTGACTGGTACTGTATCACTTGTATGTGCCACGTACAATCTTTTTATGAATAAAAACAATTGAAAATTCGCATTAAAGCTCACCTTAGTTAAGTTCAAAACGTAAGATACAAATAATTCCTAAATAAATTGATCAATATAAGGTATAATTTAATATAAAAATCACTAATATAAAACGTTCTTGATAAATATTATTTTTGTTCTCAAAGATTTTTTTTGTTAAATTTTGAATTTTATTTATGTCCCTTAGGCATATAAGGCTCAGGCTGGAATAGGGGAAGGGAAAGGATTCGGGAAGATGTCGGTCAGGGCCTATGTTGAAGGTGCCATCCCGGTTTTTATTTGTTAAATAAAACAATATAATGTTGATACTTAAAGCCACATAACTTATTAAAAAAAACATTAGAGATACATTTAAAAATATTATACAACATTAGGGATTCATCGCAAGTGACATGAATATTACACACAGAGATTGCTAATGCTATAATTATACACAACCAACGGTTTACTTGCACAAATTTACAAAGAAAATTATAAAATTGAAAATAGGGCAAGGACACCGGTTGTCGGACATACACTATTAGTCGGCAATTTTCATATAAATATCATTGAAACAAGACGTATGTCATTAAAAAATATGTATAAAAATTCTCTCTAGTTGTTGGACAGCTTAAATTTGATATTTAAGTTCTACCAGCTATCGAAAGTAACATTATCTAGTCCACCGAAAAAAGAAAAAAATCTGGCTCCCTGGTTAACTTAGAATATACCGGAAAACTTTTTTGAGAATGAAGAAGAGTGTATTTAAATTTAGGGTAAAAGTCTTAACTATTGAAAGCGACATTGTTTTTTTCTAGCTTTTCAAATGTTCTGTTTTAACCTTATAAACAATACAAACATGTATTAAGTATATTATTGTGTCCGACTGTAGGACTGTAGGTATATAGAATTCACGAGTTTTCCTATTGTTGACCAGGGTGATCGATAAGAAGTGTTTCTTATCTAGTTTTGTTGTTATGTTAAATTAATATTTCTATTGTTCTTAATAGTGTAATGAAAGTGTCCCTTGTTCGATTCCCGGCGGTGACACAAGTGGTTCGGAACCCACGTTAAACTGTAGGCCCCATCCGTAGGACGACATTTTCATGCGATAGAAGGCAATGACAAATCAGCATCGGTTCACCTAGCTCTGGCACCTTGAGGTCGGGCAGAATACCCTTCGTCATCATGATTGTTCTTAATAGTTTAACAAGTCTTTTCAACAACACATTATTTACCGAGCCGCCGTAGCTGAGTGGTAGAACGTTGGTATAGCATTCGGGAGGTCATGGGTTCGATTCCAGCAGCCGACCATCCTGACTGAGGATTTTCAGATTTTTTTTGCTCAGGCACACCAGACAAATGGATGGATGGTACCTTCAACATAGGCTCTGGCCGACAAGTGACATCTTTCCGAATCCTTTCCCCTCATCTATCCCGGCCTGAGTCTTAGGTGCCTAATGGTGTTAATAAAATTCAACAACACATTGTGTACTTAGAATTATTTAAATTTTAAATAGACATATATAATTATCATTTTTTTCTACACGAATATAACCACTTTATTTTCAATAGGCCTAAATGAAAACGATCCAGTATTTCTGAATATAAGAATACTTATTTTTATGGATATTTCTCTTTGGCATTGAGGGACAGTTTCATAACTATGGATCTAACATGATAAAATACCTTCGCATCAAATAATTCTAATTAAAGATGTGTCTTTTCTTTTATATTTCTAGCAGACATAAACTGCACGAAAGAGCGTCTTACACAATGAAATAGTTTTCACGGATTAATCTTAAATTGTCATTTATTTGTGAAACGATACATTACTTCCTTTCTTATGTCTCTCAGTACAAGCGTAAGCTGCACATGAGATCGGCCTTTTTTTTTCAAATACAAACGAAACAACTATAAAAAACAACGCCAAAGAGCGAAGCATAGCAGCCATATGGTAGCTGCTCACAGTACATGTTGTTGCCAAACAAACATACTCTCGCTCAACTTTCAAGTGGCGCCCATGGAGGAATTAAAATAGAAAGAGACGCCCAAACGTACCCCTACTTCGAAAATAAATTGAAGCCGAAAATGGCCGCCGCCCCGGTTGTATGTATCACGGTCCGCCATATTCCGTATGGAATAAAATTGAAGTATTGCATTCACAGACATGCAAATAATCAGATAATTCTTTGTGTTTTTCTGTGATTTTTAAAATGGTAATGAGTTATGTCGTTTTTGGATGCATAAACAGATACAATAAGAAAGGTCCCATTGTCACATTTCACAGGTGAGTGTTAGAGAAAACTTCTGTCGAAATATAAAATGTTGATATAAATTGATGGCATGAAGACAATTAAAAGTGTTTTTCTATGCTTAAATAGAAGGATTACTGTTCTAATTTTTCTCATAGATTTTAAGTAATTACAAGAAAACTGACTAAAGGAAATATCAGTAGTATTCATTATATTTCATTCACTTTCGGGATTGTTTTCCGTTATGCAGCTTTCGATGTTCACTGGAAGTTTTGGTTACTCTTTATGTTGAGCTATACAATATTTTATAAGCACTGACAAATTATCTGTGTATGTTTGTATTCTTTAACTATAATACCAAACCTTCACGTGTAAATTAAATGTAATTACAATTAAATAATTTGATTTATAGGGTGACCGTATCAATGTTTGACCAAATTTCAACTCTAAGCAAGAACTGACGTTTATATAATAGAAAAAATATACGAAACAAACCCTAAGACCATGCAGAATAAGTCAAAGAAAAAGCAGCTCGCATTGATTACATTTAACACGACAACAGACAAATATATTGCTGAAGGTGTAGTTGCACAAGTAGTTGACCAGTTGTAGTAGCCAATTGTGAACTACGCTGTTACCGTGTAGATCATTGATTGTGATTACTGTAGGTTGTTCCTTGAACAACGAAGGATTGCAATATTTAATTATTTCACTGTACCTTCTACTCGATATGCACGGATATCTTGTATTACTTATACTTCTGTCCTCTTATTGTGCGCTCTGTTCTTCCAGATGCCCTTTAAGTTGTTTATTTGATTTTGGGGGTACTGTATTTCCTGATTGCACAACATTTGGGGACTACACTATTAAACTTTATGGAAGTATAAAACGTTCTGTGTTTACTACTATATATAATATAAACTATTATTACTGTTTGTCTCCCTTATTAGTCGAACACTGGCGACTGGTCCATTACTGGTACGGTCACCATGTAGCTTCGCATGTCATAGAATAGGTGAATGAGAGACTAAATTGTAACACATCTTTCCAAGATGAACACTGGAAAATATTTAAAAACACTTTACGCTTTCTGAATCTTAGAAGCACTGTTATAAACATATGTATCCAGTATGTTAGTATGTTTACATGGTTCACGGGGTAACTTGTAATTTATGGCAGTCAGGAAATGTAGAAAATACAGCTATGGAGCTATTTAGATTCCCTTGCGGTTGGGCAGACACATGGAGTCTGTTAAACGTCTAATAATAAATATAAAGTGACTAACCCGTTTTCGCTAGTTCGACATTATGTCTAATATAATCTGTATTCTTTTGATCAATTCGAATTTAATTGCCATAACTGCATATAATTGCGTATCTGTGTATTTATTTGTCATTATCGTTTTATAATCATTATCAAACAGAATTGTGTATGCTTAATATAAATTAGTGTTGTGGTTACCTCATATTTATGTCACAGATTCCTTGCATCGATTTCATTGCATTGATCATGCACTTATCCATCCACTGCGAAGGTCATTGTGGGCGGCCATTAAGGATTGCTCGTCGCACATATTTAAGAGGCCATCCCTTCTCGATAAAGTCGATATCGCACGGGAGAAAATTCATGCATAGACACAAAATAATGCCGAGTAAGCAAAGGTGGGTTAATTAAAGCCAAATTATGTCTCACGCATTGCATCTTGCTATCGCCTTATCGCACACATTCTAATTCCCGTTCTTCTGCTACCGTAAAGATTTCCCTCTTCTTCACTGGTCTGCTTTATTTTCCATTAATTCGAGACGGCAATGCTTACATTTTTCAATATTAACGAATTAAAAAAAAAAAAACCTATTAGTTTACCGCTCTACGGAATTTAATCTGGAATAAATAACTAATTTATCTAACTTAGAGTGTAGGCATTTTTTTTTCTGGTTTAGAAAATTTTAATTATATATATATATATATATATATATATATAAGTTAAACCTACGTATAGTGAGGATAATACAAGTAATAAATGAAGGAAAATTTAAAAGGACTGGGAAGGCCTCTGGACAAGGTGAACCAGTGGTGATTTGTCATCACCTTCCTCTGGATCAGAAGTGAAGAAAAAAGAGGAACATCCACGCCCTGAACGGATTTTGAACTCATAAAGCTGTGTCGGCCGCGTTCGCAGAAGAATTCCTTAATGAGCACATCTACCTATGTGGCCAGAGGTCTTCCGCAGTTAACGGCTACAGGGGTCAATATTTTTCATTGTGCAGTGTTTATTCTGCTAGATTTTTTCATTCAACCGCACCTGGAGTTAATTTAAACGTTACCTAAATCAAATGTAAGTATAATAACATATGATATAGATTTCATATAAATATTATCTGCATGGTGTACATAAAACAATAGGGATTTCGTGGTTTTCTTCCATATGCAAGATGGCGTATGGCCGCACTGGACGATTGATGGGCGGCCATTTTCAGCTTCAAAATTTGACAGCTTGGGCGTCTCCTTCTATCTAATTCCTCCAAGGTGGCGCCGCGTTAGCAGCGCCAATACTGACTCTAGTGAAGGTTTTATAACTCTATGGTTGTCTCTATAAAATTTGCGTTCTCAGCGCAACGCAAGTTGATAAATTTTAGGATGGAAACAAGTTTATTTACCAAACTAGTTTAAGAAAATGTTTTCCCTCTCGAAATAAACAAAAGCTACCAATTGCTGAAAATGTCTGTTCCGAACATGTCAGTGTGGATTCCGACCAGTCTTCGATTTGTTATAAATTACGAAGGAGGGATCTTTGCTTGTAAGTTTTCATGTACTACCTATTTGGGTAGAAATACAAATATTATATTCCTGGCTGGGTTGATAGTCGGAATCAACAACCGGGGATAGAATCAACAGGCACCAGGGAAAATTGCCGGCATTCCCCCGGCAAATCCAATACTGATTCCGACTATTGCAAGTATAATGTTCTGATAATTACAACACTAACGATCTAATGACTATAATAATCAATAGAGATAGAATAAGCACACAAATACGTGTATATATATTTATATTATTTAATTTAAATAAAACAAGGTGATAAGGTTATACACTTAACTTTATTTAAAAACATACTCACACACTAAGCGTAACGGTTTCAACACTATCTTCCTCAGAAGACACATTAATACTAACAGTTCCTTAAAAATTACCAAAAGGTCCACAGATCCTGTTTACGTCATCCGCCAATCACGTCCCAGAATCCGTTCACTTTCCAAAACTAAACAAATTGTAACCAATCACAGTCCTTCTCTCACAGCCCATACCCCCTCGTCAACTAAACCGCTATCACAAACTTGTAACAGGAAACAACAAACAAGAAAATATAATCGAGGCACAAAAATATTAAACAAATGCATAAAAAATAAATAATTTAATAAAAATATAAAAAATAAATAAAATTAAATAAATAGGCCAAAAATATAATAAATAAATAAATAATCCAACTAAGGCTAAAAATTAAAAAAATGAAGAAATACAAAATAATCCAAATGAAGATTAAAAATAAACAAATAAATAATAAAGAACCAAAGGGGTGGAGGCCTCGATTTTACTGGAAGACTTTCTCCGCTCATACCTTCTCAGTATGTCTTCCCATTCCTCATTTAAGTGCAAGCTGTCATTCCAGTTCATCGCTTTATCTCTCATTTCCTAATTCTCCTCGCTTCTTTCCACTTCCTAAGCAACGTCTTTTCCTCTTGTTCCAGTATCTCGCCCCTTCCCAGTCTATATCATGCGCCTCTTTCTGTACATGTTTGTAAATAGCATTTCTGTCTCTTTTCAGTCTAACGTCATCCTTGTGTTGTTTAAACCTTTCCTTTAATTTTTTTTAGTCTCTCCTATGTATACTGCCTCACGGTTCATACAGGAAACACTATATACCACTCCTCTTTGTTCTTCTCCCTTTAGAGCACCTTTCTTCATGTTTCTCACTAAGTCCAAGACCCTCTTCTCTCCTTTCCTATATGTTTTCTCTCCTGCCTTTCCGAACAGCCGCTTGATCTTCTCGGTAATTCTTCCTCCACTTTCTATCCCAAACCACTTTTTCTTTTCACTTAAGCGTTTAATTTTGAACAACTAAATTTTGAAAATGTGGGTGTGTTATTTTAAAGGAAATGGGGTCCAAATATGGCAAACTTTTAAAAAAGAACCAGAAATGTACTTCGACTGGGATGGATTTCTTGTAAAATTAGATAAACCCCCTCGAAATTCAGATTTTTTTTGCAAAAGTTAGTATCATTTTTGGCAAAATTAAATGCATTTTATTTAAAACACCCAGAGAGACTTCGGACCCCCTTCCCCGAAGGCGCTGGATCCCTCGAAATCAACTTCTAAGTACTTGCCTGAAAACAACCAATTTTCCGTTGTGGCTACAAGTGAAAGTAACAGTTCCAACGTATTAACACTCTTTAACGTATTTTGCGATAAAGTACCTAGAAGTGGTTACTCAAAGTTGTAAACAAGAAGCACATACTTTGTTACTGAAGAGATACATTTATGAAATCTTGAAATTTTCTATTTTTCCTCAAAGCTGCCACAATTTCTTAACACCCTGTACAAACGATATGGAGGAAGTATTTTAGCATCGCAAACTATCTAATATATCTATCTATCATATAAAAAAAGTTTAACTTCTTTATGTTAATTAGTTGCTAAAATATTATTGTCAAAAATAGTACAGTATACCGCGTTTTGAGCTTCAATAATTATCGAAATTAATATCTCGGCAGAATTGTTTTTCGGGAAAATTACGAAAATAAGCAATTTCTAAAATCTATAACTTGACCTGTACATGCCCTCCCTGAAATGAGAAGGAATAGGCCAACAGTGAGGTCAATAAATGCTTTCTACTGGACGTTGACGACTGCCTTCGGATATGGAACGAAGTTAGCCGAAGTTACCGTACTGGCTGCTCCTCGTTAATGGTGAGACGTAAATGGCAAGCTCGTCGAGGATGTTGATCAGCAATAGATAGGAACTGTCATATCCTCACGCACCCACTCGTTGCAATGATTTCGTCGACCTATTTAAGGTCAAAACTTTTCAGCACTGCCGTCTGCTGGGAGGAAGGCTGTTAATCATTTGAAAGATTCGTTGATTCTACATAGTTACAAAAATGTTATCTTATTAGAGTTTTCGTTTACTATTTGATGGCGGTTGGAGCATTCATAAAGTCAAATGGTGTAGCACATTAGCTCATTTGCTAAGTTTCAGTTTATAGTATTGGGTGAGCGAATTATCTATGAAACGTAAGAGCGGTGTTGCGGGGGAATATAGGCTTACGCCCTAGCGCTTGCGCACTTACCTTTCATGGATAATTGTCTCCCCCTGTATTTGACAGTTCGAAAGGCAATTTGTTCCAAAGCTTTCAATTAAACTCCACACATACAGCAGGTTCTTTTCCGGTAAATAGAATTGAACGAGTTTTCAAATTATGTGTCTCTTCAATACTAACTGAATTTCTTTCATAATTTATTGGACAATTTTGATCTTTTCTATTACATTTGACACTAGTGACATGAACATTCAGGAGATACATTGATACGCACATGATGTGTGTGAAGCGCATGCGGGCCACACATGCCCCATTGGCAGTCATTCAACAACATAAACTTACGTCCAGTGATGATATCTACTAGACTTATCTACGGCTAATTCGGTGCGAAAATGGTTTTCAACAAGACGGATAGAAACACTTTGCAATCAACTAAAAGAAAAACAGTGGGTGTGATGCAAGCACTTTACGGAACATTTACGTCCTGGTTGTAGTAAAATGATTAAAGCAATTGAGCATTTTACCACTAGACCATGGAAAATGGGGCAGCACACAAAGATTTACCACTATGGTACATCCCTACTTGAAAGTAAACGTGACGTGTTTCTGTAGTTTTCTTAGAAATGAATTGAATACGAAATAAACGGAATATTAAGTTTTCCTTCGGCCACTCATTATTTACAGTCTTTCAGTTTGGAATGATTCAATGGAATTTATTAACACATCTACTTCATTTAATAACCTTCATTTGAGATGGAAAATGCTATAACTGAATTAACACATCTTCAGGAAATAGTTACATATAAAACTAAAGGGAAATGACAGCGCTTCCACACGTATGTATGAAGTGTTGCCTACACATTAGGGGTCACAAGACACTGTTACTCATGTTCTGACAAATCGTGAAACGTAGTAGTAAATAATTGAACACGTCATCAATGTACTCTGGAAGTTCCATGATGATTTGAAATTTCCATGGAAAGAGTTCCGCTGTAAGTAAAAGAGTAGCCAAGGAAAGGATACTCTTCAATACAGAACATTTTGTAGCTGTTTCTAAAAAGAAACTAGTGTTAATCGACATGACAACTTAATCCACTTTTGTTGCTTTAGTGCGGTATGCGTTGTGAAAGAATCAATGATAGATCCGAAGAGAAAATACTAGTACTGAAAAGCGACCAGTATAAAATTTCATGAGTGCTACGAGTAAATTTCACTTGTAAAAGAAGCTAAAAAAAAACTTCGCTAGAATTTCATTATTGAAAGAGGACATGATTTCAGACAAAACAATAACAATAAAACTACAAACTTTTGGCTATACATTTTAACATATTAACATCTTTTCTCAGATGCTTATTTATTTTCGGCATGCTATGAAACCAAATCCAAATGCATATACATGTCTCATCTTCATTCTGATTGTAATCCTCATCTTATGCTGTTGTTTTTTTGTTTGTTAAGCAAAACACCTAGAAAATGCTTCAGAAGTTTGATGGTTTGGTTCTTCTCAATTTAGTGGTAACAACTATAAATTATTCCAAGAGAAAAAATACAATTAATAAACCTTATAGAAAATAAAATGTTTAATATTTACACCACAGTTTGTATCCAGAATGCTACTTTAAATGAATAGAAAAATATTATTTACCCTTTCTTTCGTATTAAAATACTAACTAAGAAACTAAATTCTTTAATAATAAATTTAAACATGAAATTAGGTTTAAATCCAGGCTTAATTGTAATTTCTCCGATGTAAAGATACCGATAGCAAGTAGCCTAGATTTATTTGTATTACCATTATGCTCTGGAAACATGCTCATTGTAACTGAAAGAAATATAGTAGCCCGAGATTATGTCAGTCAGAAGAAGAAAAACAACTCATTACCATCGTGCCTTGCGAGATTTGTTTAACTCGTTATTCTATCTTCTGGCATGACAATTCTCGCAAAGCATGATGGTATTGTCTTTATTTTCTTCTCAACGGTATAATCCCTTTACCGGAATAGCCACGGGCTACCATGTAGGGTAAAGGTACCGAATATGATACCCCTTTTTATTTTACTGTATCAATGAAACGAAAAGAAAAATAATGGAACAAGCAAATTGCAAATACAATTATTATACAGTATATTGGTCCATCAAATTCATAACTGGTAGAGTACAAGTGAATCTAAAATATTATATGTATTTTTTAAAACGAAACTAAAACCATACAAAATTGTAATGAAAAATGGCGCCTAATGAGACCCCTTGCATTATTCCTATTTCTCATATTCCTATTACTTTGATTTCTGACACTCTGGGCAGATGAAACGACAATCTGTAGCTGCGCAATGCTCGTGTGCCAATCGGTAACAACGTAAGCATTGAACCGCTGAAGACTGGCAGATAATCGCGCTTTACAAGGTGTCGAGGTAGCAATTTCTGCACCTAGTTCTTCAAGGTTTCTCGTATTCATGTATCTTCGAGTCTCATGTATTGTTAAGGGTCTATTATCTGTAAGATCTGTCTAATTTTAGGAACCCCTTGGGGTCTCCTATTAGGAACTTCAGGACACGCTATTATAATTTGGAACAGCAATCTTAGAACTTGTTAGTGTCACTTGCGCAGATTTATCATTCTTTCTATTACTAACATGCTATCGAATGATCCAATGGATCCGGTTATTGTAACTTACCTGTGTACATAAAAGAGTATCGAAGTCCAACTTCTAGAAAATCCATAGGGAATCAGCACACAAAAGAGTTTTTCTTCACCAGCCTTTTTCTTGGCAATCACAACAACTACGTAGTTGCTGTAGTCGGTTGGTCGCAACTTATCTTACCCTCTCCTCCTTTTTTGTGTGTCTTCTTTCCTTTTTTTGTTCGTGCTTTGTCGGAGATATTTTTTCGTCTTTGGCTTTCTTCAAAGTGTTTTATTTGTCCGTATGACAATGAAGCCCAGCCATTCAGATCTTCTCTTTCAATGTTGTATTGGCGGGATTTTATTCTTATTGTTTCTTTCTTTTATTACTTAATATTTATTTGCGTATTTTATTGGCTAATTCCTTCAACAATTTTTCTTTCGTTTAAAATATTCAGAAACAAATTAAAAGATCTGATTAATGTTTTATTACGTTTAGATTTTAGTTGGTTAAGCCACACCCCCTTTCGCTCCTTGTCGTCTGATACGATCCTCTTCTCTCATTGGCTGAGGCCGGTCAGTAGTTATGCTATGGCTGTCGACGAGGAAAAGCTATACAAAAGAATGCTGCCTCCGAAAATTATATCTGGTGTAGTTAAAAAGTAATCCATTACTTTTGCATGACATTGAAGGCTTGACTTACCATAGTTAGAATGATCCGATTTAGGTCACATATGCGCCGTTTTGTTCGTTAACGTGTTGTCATTTGGAAGGTAATATCATTATGCCTCTCTCAAAGAAGCCCTTGTCCCTATTGGCAAAAAATTGACACAGTCGATGTTCACAAGTCTCTCTTGACGCGAATTTTGCACCAGCAAACGTGTTCGCCATGGACAGGAACAGATGGTAATCACTCGGTGCCAGGTCCGGACTATAAGGTGGATGCATAAGAACTTCCCAACCAAGTTCCCGGAGCTTCTGGCGAGTCACTATCGATGTGTGTGGCCTGGCGTTGTCCTGGTGGAACACAATGCCTATCCTATTGGCCAAAGCTGGCCGCTTTTGGGTGATTGCTGCCTTCAGACGGTCCAATTGTTGACACAATAGTTCCGACTTAAGGGTTTGGCCGTAGAGGAGCAGCTCATAGTAGGTAATTCCCTGCCAATCCCACCAAACACACAGCAAAACCTTCCTGGCCGTCAATCCTGGCTTGGGCACCGTTTGCGCCGGCGCACCGCTCTTCGACCACGACCGTTTTCGCGTGACGTTGTCGTAAGTGATCCACTTTTCATCACCAGTCACCAACCGCTTCAGAAATGGGTCGCTTTTGTTGCGATTCAGCAGCGATTCGCAGATGGAAATTCGGCCCATGAGGTTTTTTTTGCGTTAACTCGTGTGGCACCCATACATCAAGCTTCTTTTTGTATCCAGCTTTATGCAAATGGTTCCACACGGTTTTTTGTGCAATGTTTAGCTCTTGGGCAATCGAAACAGTGCTTACATGACGGTCGGACGCGACAATGTCCATGATTTTATCGACATTTTCGACACGTGGCCTTTCAGTGCATGGTACATCTTTGACGTCAAAATTACCGGAACGGAATCGACGAAACCAAAATTGCGCGTGATTGGCTGTTACAGTATCAGGATCATAAACACTATTCACATTTGCAGCCGCCTGGCTTGCGTTTTCGCCTTTATCGAAGAAAAACTGTAAAATATAGCGTATTTTCTCTTTGTTAGTGTCCATGTTGACGCGCGTTCACACAACACTGAGTCAACTCATCACAACTATCTGAACAGTGTTTGTAGTACGCAATCTCATCGTTTGAACGCCATCTCGTTGAACCCGATCGGACTTATACAACGCGAGACACAGATCACTGATGCCATCTATTGGCAAAATAATGGATTACTTTTTACTACACCAGATATAAAAAGTAAATTTATAACGCAGTTCCGTTTTTGACAAGTTTATTAATACATAAAGCAGCTTCGACTGATGAATGTTATCAATTTTAGGTAGATGTTTTCTACAGATTCTTCATAACAGATTCTTCTACAGATTCTTCATTCAATTCTACAGTTAGCGTTTTTTATCGTCCATAATGGATGCCCCTGGAAGTGTGCAGCGAGAGGTTTTTGTGTGGTTCATCAGTGTGTGAGGTGATTTTAGTGATATATGTGGTGTGCAGTGGTTATTTTCTTCTGTTTTGAAATAAAACATAAAAATATATCATTTGTGTGGTTCTAAGCTTCTTCTTCTTCAGTGTGCGTGTAAAAGTGATTTAGAGCACCATCAGCATGTTAGTGATTTGTGGTTTTAGTGGAAGCATATGTGAAGTGAATAAGTCCGCTTAATTTGGCAGAGTCGGGGGTCGGTTTACTATCAGGTATATATGGCTAATGTCTTAAAATTTCTCTTTCTCTCTCAGAAACCCAAGTCTGTGTTTTGATAGCAAAATTTAGCACGTAAAAATTTGGTTCGAATGCATTGAATATTTTACCTTGCACTATAGTTGATGCTACCTTCAAAATGCACGTTCTTTTTGCACTCAGCATTTTGTTTGCTTTTTTTTTCGAAAACTGGCATGTTTTAAATTGCACGTAATTTCTACAGCATGTCCATTTTAGTAAATGTAAGATTTAATGCTTCTCTATGTTTTATTTCGGTAACCAGCAAAGTTTAAAGCTTCTTCGTTGCGCTCCCAAACAGAAAGCCAGTTCGCTCATGGAAATTCATCCTGTAAATTTATACCTAACCCAACCATAGTAATCTAGGCTGTGTTATAAAATTGAAGGTTACATTGTGTGAAGTTTAAAAATGAAAATTACATGCGAAATGTTTAACAATGATTTTGAAATATTAAAGTAAATTTCTGCTCAGTAGCTATATTGTAAATTAAATCTTTTGTAGAAAGAAATGTCATGCTCTGGTAATTGTGAAAATTTTGTTTACCTGGGCTAAAGTGTAGAATATCTACCACATTTGCAAAGCAAAAGTAACCTAACCTATTTGTTTGGAAAATAAGTGTGTAATATCTTGTCTCTGCTCTTAGGCAGAGCATTTCTGTAAATAATTAATTTACCAAAGGTTATGTAAAATTAACAACATCTTTAAAACTCGTTTTGATGTATTAAAAATTCTCTTCAGATTTTTTTTTTTTTCAAGAAATTCAGCAATCAGTTTTTGCATTGCGTTTGTCATTTTTAAGCAAAATTAAGTTACATTTTACCAGATATTCCTTGTGTCAAGGGTTTTGTTATGAAGTAGGTAGTTTACTATTACTGTGGTATTGCAGTAAATGTTCCGAACCTATCGCCATTTCAGTCCGCGAAGTGTTATTTCATGTGTATGTGAGAAAGAAATTTCAGATGAAGTTTAAGTTTGATATCTTCATCCAATGCTTCAGAAAACATTAGGGAATAGTCAAAGCAGTTAAGTTTACCTAAATTTCGTGATAAATGTTAACTAGTGGGCGGCTGTGTTGAGCCTTGTACATTTTAGAGGCCTAATTGCGTTTGGTCACTAAAATAGCGTTTTGGGTTCTGCTTTCCTGCGGGATGTTCTCGCCTGCGCCTCGCCTCCTCTTTTGGGGACCTTTTCTTTCGTATTTTAGCTTTCTGCATTTTGCCAACTTTCTTCGTTTGGCACTTCTTTCGGGCTTCTTCCATGCATGCTTCGTGGTCTAGACTAGTGTGTGTTCTGTCTTCGTTGGTCCTTGACTGAAGCAGGGTGCTGATGGGTAGGTACCCTCCCTATCTTCAGGTCTGATAGTGGTTTTCTTTTATTATGTGCCCTCTCCTGTTGCGTAATGTAAGGTTGTCTCCGAGGTAGGTTTGACCACGTTATATGAAGTTTGGGTAAGCCGCCTTTTGGCAACAGTGCGCCTCGGGCTCCCTTGTTTACTTTTGAGTCTACCTGTCTTTGTGGAGAAGCTGGTACATTACACTATACCTAAGATGTTAGAAGTTTTTGGAGTCATCAATCGTACCGCACGCACTTACGCAGTTAACCCGGGATCTCATATTAGGAGACGATCTCATATTCAGTGCATTTACTCTATAATTAAAAAGCATGAAAAATAAAGCAATATCAATGTTGAATATGAAAAGTAAAAGTAGGTGAATATTTTGAAGCGTGATGTAACTAATGATGGTGAACCCTATTATATGAGATGTCCCATGAGCTTGTGTTTATGCTACCAACAAAATTCCTCCAGTTTTTGAGGCAAAAGAATTTTTCACAATTAAATAGCAATGCATAAAAATAACTACATGTTAAGATTACGAACAACTGTAAAATAATGCACTACTTCCTTCGGGCGTCTTTATTTGAGAAACTGCCAGAGAACGTCTTATCCCACAACAATGAGTTGTTAATCTTTATTTTAATCAGAGGCGGAGACTGCTTTTATTTTTAAGTGCTTGAAGAGCGAGGGGGGACAGAGGGAGATTAGCTCCCCTTAACTTAGTAAAATTTCTAATTTTAGAATAAGTAAGTAAGTTAGTAATTGTGGAAACGCCAGAGCGTTGAAGTCTATTGTCAGAAACAGAAGGAGGAGGAGACAAGTAAGGAGATGAAAAGGAGAAACAAAAGAAACAGGAGAAGATAAATTTAAAAAAAAGAAAGGGAGAAAGAAGGAACAGGAAAGACATCGTAGCTGGTGGCTCCACCTACTCGTGAGAAAACGAAGCAGCAATTCGGAGTCGAGGCAGAAGATAAACAGAAGCTGCGAACACAGACTGTGCCATCATAATTCATGGTAACTACCCACCGGGTTAATTTATGTGGCAACAGCTTGTGAATGAACATGTGGGGTGGTCTTCTCGATAAGGACGGATTTAATCTGCTCCACCAAACAATCCCTTCGTTCTTCATTTCTTTCTTTGCTTTCTGTTGTTTTCCTCCCACTTTCAAAGACAAGTCACCACCAATACAATTATATGATACACAACCTTCCTTTTCTATCGTCCTCTTTCTTTTTCCTTTCAATTTCTCTGTTTGAAATGTGTGGGTGGATGTAGGTATCTATGTGTGTGTGTGCATGAGCGTCATCTTGTCGCAAACTAGAAGGAAGCTGGCTGTCCCTTCTCTTTTTTACTCTCAGACACGTGTGATATTAGTCAATGACTTGTTGTTTATTTTTTACCCAGTGATACATACGGTCAAACAGCACAAGGATGTCGTCAGCATAGCCTAAGATTTAAAAAAATTAAGATATCAGTGCAATGTTCAAGTATTCAACTGAATACATGTAGAACAGTGGCTCTAATCTTTCATGTTTAGCTACACTAATCCCCTTTCCGAATTCAATGGTCCTCCGTTCCGTTCCGTTATGCTATGTCCCGTTCACTTCCGTTATGCACACTTATCCGAATCAAATAAGTGTTAAAAATTTTAACCACAGATGTCGCCCAAGTCTGGAAACAGCTGAAAAACCTTCGGGCGTAATGTGAGTGAGTACTGGGCAATGCGAAATCAAGGTAGTTTTAATGCGAAGTGAATAAGGCAAAAAGCAACATGGATGAAGATAGATGTAGGCGTAGAATTCCCATACTTGTAGGTATGTAGGTATTCGGCATATATTAAATAATAACAGACGAAGATTGATAGCTATTCGAAGGATGATCACAATTCTGCAGGTTATTCTGGAAGTTTTTGCAAGGTAAGTGCGTCTCATGAACTATGAATCACTAAATAATGTTATACCAGGATCTATGAATAACCACCTAAGTCGTGAGCCTTGACAGCGTTACGCATTTGAAGTTCTAAAAACACTTCAAATAATTATAAGAGTATTCTTAAAGAAACCTCTCATCTATTAATATCTACATGGAAGCCCATTGGTGAAATCCAACCAACAATATTTTCACATTGCGAAGTTAAAATTATTCAATGATCATGAAGATATATCACTCAAAACATGGTACAATATCGATAACATAATGTGAAATCAAATTTTAAAGCATTAAAATGCTTACATTCTAATACTTCGCCACGGTCGTTCATTTTAAACCAGTGTTTCCACCAGGATTTTCAGTTTGGTGGGTGGTGGTGTAAAGTCAAAAGTAAGTGAAGTAGGAGCGTGTAAGTGAAGTATTGTACGGTTTCTATCGATTTTTCACAGCAAAAATTGTACAGCTCGTGTGGGTGTTGTCTATACTTTGGGGGTAAACACCCCCCACAAGGGGCAGTGGCGGAATCACTGTTTTAAATTTGCAACACGTGATCAGTTCTACACATTTGTCCCAACTCTCAAGTGAAGAAGGAATTTTGGCATGCAATATCCTGCTCTTTTTTCTTTTCAACATGGCAGCAGCGCGCAACCGAACGGAGGGTAAAGTGACCATCTGGTCCTCTGTTCACTTCAATGATCCGTCGAAGGGGGAATTCGGATATCCATCGACGGTGCATTTGACGGAGCAAAGGTATGTAACGGAGCATAAAGTACCAATTCGGAAAGGGGGTAAAAGCCTCGACAGTAAAACCCGGCCATTTCGATCATATAATCGCTGACATTGTCTTTAGGAGCATCGGTAGTGAATTTCTCCTTCGTGGTAACAGCGCAATGTTGCCATACATTCAAATGAGCCACCCATTTTTTATTATGTTTAAAATAAGATGTTCGAATTTTCAATCTCATTTGCCCTGTGTGCATGATAAGGATTACAGGAAAGTTTTATGTTGATTTTTATGTGTAAAGCATTGGGAAATGATCTTTTTATACGTAGTGCTAGTCGGAAATTACTGGATGCATGGACAGGAGGAATAACGTGGTGTTTTTTGTAGTTAGTCGGGATTTTTTGGTGGCTCCTGTGCACAATGGGAGTCACGTGCTACAAGGCTACAAGGTGCGTTTCATAAGTAATGCGACCAAATTCATAAAATATCATTTATTGAACATACTCGTACAATTAGTCAAAAATCTTCGAAATAGCACCCTCCTGCCTCTATACATTTCTAGAGGCGGTGTTTCCAGGCCTGGAAGGCATCTTGGAAGGCCTTCTCCGGGATGTCCTTTAGAGCCGATATAACATAGGTCTTGATGTTTTCAATCGTGTTCCAATGTTTCCCTTTCAAGCCTCCTTTTAAGCGACGAAACAAAAAAAGTTTTCGGGTGCCAGGTCAGGACTGTAGGGAGGCTGGGGAAGCAATGGGGTGTGAGTCCTGGCCAGGAAATTGTTGACAATGAAGGAACTGTTGCTTGGCGAGTTGTCGTGCTGAAGTTTCCATGTGTCGTGATGTCTGTTCGGCAGCACGCAACCCTCCTTTTCAGTCTTTTGAGCACTTGCAAGTAGAAAGCTACGTTCACAGTGGTCCCGATAGGTACGAATTCGTGATGGACAATGCCTCTGACGTCAAAGAAGTCAATAAGCATGGTTTTGATCCTGGACTTGCTCATGCGTACCTTCTTGGGGCGTGGCGATGCTAGGGTGTGCCATTTTGAATTCTGCCTTTTTGTCTCTGGGTCATACTCAAAATCCCATGACTCATCCATCACCGGTGATAACTGAGTTTAAAAGTTCGGATCATTTTCACACATTTCCAAGAGTTCTTGGCATGTCCTTTTGTGCGTCGGTCAACACTTTTGGGACAAGTTTGCGCACACCTTTTTCATGTTCAAATCTTCGGTTACAATGCCATAAACGGTTCTTTTCGTCATGTTTAGAGTATATGTGCTAACAACTGAAGGCTCAACCGTCGGTCAGAATTCAAACAATCACGCACACGCGTCACAGTTTCGTCGATTCGGAAGGTTGATGGACGTCCACTGCGGGGTTCGTCGGCGACATCCACTAAGCCTTCCTTGAACGACTTGTGCCATCGAAGAACTTGTAATTTGGACAAGCAATCACTCCCAAAGGCCTGCTGAATTAATGGAAACGTTTTGGCGGCGGAATTCTCAGGTTTAACGCAAAATTTGATAGCATAATGTTCTTCCACAGAACGACCCATCGCGGCGTGTTACATGACCTCAAAACGGGGTTCGTGGGAACGCACGTCCTGATTCTTCGGCAGCTCGGAGGCTATCAGACCAGGCGAGTTTTGAAGCTATAGCTAACACAACCCTCCACCTAGCCCAGCAGGTTAGGACGCACTGCGGTGTATCGTCACGTCAAGAAAAAAATGGTCGCATTACTTATAGAACGCATCTTGTAGATGGGAAAACAGGATGATTAATTTTTAGAAGTGGATGTTAAAGTAGATTACGGATGTTGGAGCATTGGAATAGCGGTTAACCTACTTTTTCTGAACTGTGGCTTTCTGGTGCAAGTAGTAAAGCTTCTTAACTTTCTATTGCTTGTTTTTAGTGGAAAAGTAGGGAAGTAGTAGTGACGGCAGTGGAACTTTGGACTGATAGGAGGGCTATAAATATATGGATTATTTCTGTAGTGGATGCATGCGGCTGGGTTAATAGATGGTGTAATTAAATAATGGTATAACTAGATTTTTATGGTTTATTTCTGTAGCGAATGCATGTGGTTGGGATACTAGATTGTGGAATAAATTAACGGCGTATTGGAATTTTGGGATTATTGCTTGTACTGGTAATAGTTGCATGCTGGTGGAACTATAGGAAGTAGAAATATTGAGATGTGTAACTGGATTTTCTTGGTGGTTATTTATGGAGGCGAATGCGTGAGACTGGAAAAATAGATTTTAGAATTATTGAACGGTCTATATAAGATTTATTGCTTGTAGCGGCTGTACGTACTCTGCTGGGAACGGATTGGATAATAGCAGAAAGGTGTAGAAGGATTTGTTTAGATTATTATGGTAGTGGCTTTACGCTAAGGAGGATATGGACTGTAGAGTAGAGGAACGGTGGAACCGGAATTATTGGATTGAATAACTTTGTAGTGGTAGTATTCAGTAGGGAAATTTTGGCGGGAAAGTAGGAAGGTTGGAGGACCAAGCAAATGATATCGATTTCTGATGGTCTATAGAGCATGATAGGTGGAACATTTGTGCTTACCGATCTCTGAGGTTTATTCAAGGATATATTGAGGAGCATACGCATACAGATAAGCAAATTTTGAAAGATGCAAAAAATTGAATGGCATTATTATGGAACAGACTAAGAGTACTGCTCGAATAAGGTTGTTTCAAACTATTGATGATAAGAGCTACAAACAGAGTTTATTCAATCACGAAAAGCTATTAAGAAACGACATTGACTTTACTCTGGAAAAAGTAAACGAAAAATTAACTTTTATTTTTTGTTGATAAGCAAAAAGAAATTTATGAATTTTAAGTGATGTGATAGCCTACTGTCCTCAAAGAGCCGAAGCACTAGAACCTTGACTTTTAAAAAACGTAATCCGCTGGTTTATTGTACATTTATTTTGAGTCCATTATTTTCGAAAAAAAAAAAAAGGAACTGCCAATTAATGGAAAGGTGATCTGAACTCCTATATTTTTTTTAGACTGAGTGCAAATTGGATACTAATCAGTAAGGTTGGCCTCTCGAGTTACGTGCCTAATTGCTACACCTATCCGGCAAAATTTTGAGACAAATCAACGCAATGTGTAGCACTAAACTAACCTTACAAGCGGATGTGCCATATGAACCCCATTACTCGAAAAGATTCTACGAATTGATTTTCTGTAACTTCTTTCAACCGGAACCATAGCAGTCCCTTTAGTTATGAAATGTTACTTTCCAAGATGGCGGACGAAGCACAGCACGGATTTTCAAGTACTTGTAGTATGTTGCTAAGTAGGTCCTAATTAAAAGCGCTGTCAAGTTTTCGTCTTTCTTCTTACATCTTTTACTGGAATTGTCTAAAATTTTCAAGTATAGAATATTTTTTTCCCCAGCAAAGGGAAAGACTACTTTAGAAATGTAATTTACATGAGATACTGCCTCATAATGATGTAGGACACGTTCAATTATAAATAAGTTTAGTCTTTGTGGCATTACTTCAGTATTAACGGCTATTTAGAGGTATTACTTCAGCAATAAATAATATTCTTATTTCTAAATTGATGGCTATATTATCTTGTTAAAGAAATTTTATAATTTGGTATCCTTTAAAGTCTAGACCATTGTTTATCTGTATTGTACTTTTGTAATATGTTTGTAGCAGTAGTGTAGCCTGGATTTCATTCGTGTCTCCCTATATTATTTGTCTTGCTGTAATTCTGTCCTGACCTGAGATCTCAGACGGTTAGCTAAATACGTTTCTACGTAGCTTGTAACTGATTTTTATGGTCAAGCTTTTTAAATAAAAAATAGAAATAAATTATAGCAAAAAATATTTTGTTGTGATAATTATAACTGTAAACGGGAAAGTATGAAAAAAAAAGGGCAATATCTTCTTTTGTTGTAAAGTAAATATATTGTTAAGGTCTTGTTTTTGTTGTAGAAGCCAGTTTCATACGTGTTGATATAAGTGAATTATTACAAAGTCTTAATGAGAGAGTCGTTGAGGATATTTCAGAATTTTTTTGTAAGGTTTCTTATTACTATTCTAAGAGTAAAAAAATAACACACATAGTATATCAGATGTGCTTGTAATTTTAAGATGGAAAATGCTCATTGCACGTTCTCCTACAAGGAGCAATTAACTTGTGTTGAACATCACGACAAGCACAATATCAATTGTTTTCGTAGCTTAGATTTCTTCTTCTTTTTCTTTTTTCTTGTAGAGGAAAGAAGAATGTTTTTTCTTAGATGAACTATTGTTTTGTGTAGTCCACAGTAAAAGTTAAAGTTGTTAACATGGTAATCGAATAGTATTAACAATTTTCTAAACAGGATTTCTTTATATTTTTAGAAATTCTACTTTTAGGTCACACACACACACACACACACACACACACACACACACACACACACACACACATATATATATATATATATATATATATATATATATATAATTATTTCCAGTCTAGTGTTTTTTTTAAATACCAATGTGAGACAAGTAACACAGCATTTGGATTTAATTTACAAAACTTATCATTGTGAATCTCAGTTAATATTTTGTGAGCAGTTATGTTTGAATTTATAAACTGAAGAATTAGAAAATAAGTTAATATCACTAAACTGTTATGCGCACTGTCCACCAGCTATTACATGACAGAAGAGGACCCATAGAAGCATCACTTCGATAAATTTAAGCGTGCTATCTCTTTGTTGTCCGGACTAGTGGTAAAAAAATTCAAACAGCAATATGGGTCAAGCACGTGGGAATGTCACATTATAAAGCCTTTTGATTCTCGACACAAAGTTATTATTACGGAATTTCAGCGATTTAGTCGCATTAAATGGTTAGGAACTGCTAAAAACAATTCGAAAACAGAAAATTTGCCAGCAGGGGTCTAATTTACCCTATTTAACCATTCGGATATTCCTATCATTCCCCACAATATGCATGTCGAACATAGAAAGTACGAACGAAAATTTGTGAACAAGCTCAAGAAAAGGCTTTATAGGCTATATTTATCCCAAGTCTAAGACACCTTTTATGCATGACGTTTTATTCGAACACCGAAATAACTCGAAAATAAATAATAATAATAATATAGCCTTTTAAAGACATACTTTTCTTAAACAATAACTTATAAAGTGACTGCATATGAGAGCGTGCCCCATGCTTTTCTTTTTAGTCATGCATAAACAAAATTATTCTTTACTTTTTTAGTACGAATTGTTTAGGAAAAGTAAGTTTTTAAAAAGTTTATTATTATTATTTTATTGGTAATTTCATAACATTTATGAATTGGATCAAGATAATGATCAATTCAAAATATCTCAAGCTAGTCCTGAGGTACGGGAATAGTTCTGTAAAAAACCGTAAAACAAAATATCTTCGCTAGTTCGAAGCTAAATGGACAACAACGAAAATTGGAATTTTCTCAAAACTTGGATTTTCCCACAAAATTAAAATCTTTGGAACAGGGTCGAAAATTGACGCTGTGCAGTACTTGATCAACATATTTACAAATATTTTTTTCTATTAAATATATAATTACAATATTTGAAATAAGAGATAGAAAAATTCCAAGCAAGCAAACCAACGTTGGTTTTACTGTGACATTACTAGTGCAAGTGCTACTACTGTTTTCACTCCTAAAACAACAGCACCTTTTCTGTAAAAAATATATTTTTAACGTAACAATACCGTTACTGTAACGTAGAAAAACCGTAAAACACTTTTACGGTAATGTTATCGTTTAGGTCTTGCGGAAATAATCCAGTCGTTAATGTTCCCAGTGATTTTAATGTAAACTTTTAACAGAGAGTATTGTACAGCTGTTTTTTTTCTAAAGAGTTTAATTTATTTTGGTGCAAAATTATATTCCTCAAGTTTATTAAGTATCTTAAAGAGAAGGTGAAATTACGGTCTGTTCTCCCTCAACAAATCGACGACTGAGCTATTCGATGTAACCCTCTCCTGAAGCTGGAAGGGGATTTCCAGGAAAATATAGTTGCTTTTATTCTTCATCTAAAAATTGATCTTCGGTTTTCTTATTGATAACATAGCTCAGACCTTCAATGTCCTTCAGTTCCTGATAAATAGCCTTATCGTCGTCAATATGGTACATTAAAGTACTTATTGCTCTAAGCGCAAACAGCTTTTCAAATTTTTCCCTTTCGATTAATCGCAAAGCAGTGCTCGAAGTGCGTGTGTGGAGGGGGAGCACGCTGTGTCCTTATCTTTTTCATTTTGAATTTGGCATATCCATACCTTTTTATTCATGGGAGCTCATTGCCTTTACTTTCAATAGACAATCGCCGCCATTAGCTGCTAGCTTACCCTTTACCTTCTCTAACCCACTTCGAGCACTGTCAAAGGTTCGAATTAATGGAGAGATTTTATACGTATTTACAATAAGATTAAGTGCAAGATTTTGTACGTACTAGTAATAAGATTAACAGGGATATTTTATATATATATACTAGTAATAAGATTAACGGGGAGATTTTGTACGTACTAGTAATAAGATTAACGGGGAGATTTTGTACGTACTAGTAATAAGATTAACAGGGATATTTTATATATATATATATACTAGTAATAAGATTAACGGGGAGATTTCATACGTACTTGTAATAAAAGTTCAAGGCACCAGAGAGCAAATTCGAATTACAACTTGCACATTATCTAACTTTCGCCTACTTAGAAAGCAGAAAGAAGTGTACTGTATAAACTTAGGGCGGCTCCAATGACAACATACTAAAATGCATAGAGTAAACCATATCGTAAAGGAGGTTATTTTTACGACAATTTACACAATAGTATCAGTGTCGGGAATAAATAGTGGAAATTCGAGCTGGATATGTCTAGTTTCACAGAAGTTTATATCGTATAAATATACGATGGAAGCCGAATTACCCGACATCACTGAACTGAAATCTGAAGTCAATTTCTTCCTTCCTGCTTTGGTTGAGGCGCTGGTCTTCGTTTCAGACGCATGCGCACACTACAGAATACAGAGTGAAACTAAGTGATATCCCAAACTTTAAAAATATTATTGTCAGCAAAATATTATTTAAAAACTAAGACTTAACTCATATTTATATTGTAATATCACATTTTTTTTAGTTAGTATTGTGGCATGTGTAAGATACGATCATTAAGTTTTTAATTAATTATTATTGGTATGAGTATGTTTAGTTCTAATTCGCGCAGCACGAAGTAGATTACAACAAAATTTCCTGAAGTAGATTAAAATCAAATTGTAACTAATACATTAACAATAAAATTATGTAATTTATTTCCTTAAAAAAAATGCTTTAATTTAGTACAAACAATTTTTCAGTTTTATTTTATTTATGTATTTTCTTGTTTTGTACAATGAACAAGCTTGGTTTTGTTTGTTACTTTGGATTCTTGTAAATTGTTCCCTCCCTGTCTTATTTCTATAACCTGTCAGATAGCGTTCTATTCGTCTTTTGTTCTTCGGCCCAAAGTGTTGTTGATTTATGTTTAAGAGCTTGTTGTTGTTATAATACGTTGTTCATTCCATACCTATGCTATTCCAGCAAGTGTGTTAAAAACCTAAAACTATTTTGGGTGGGTAAAAAAGTCCGTGGCCTTAGGCTTAATTTGCTTCATGTTAAAAGGTGAGCGAAGATTTAGAGAAGGAAAAAGAACGAAATAAAAAAGAAAGAAGAGGACTGTCGAAGAAGAAAAGAACCGTGGGTAATGATGGTGTTTTTTGAAAGATTCTTCTGCTACCGTAGAAAGTTATTTTGTGCAACAGATGTAGATGGTCATTACAGTGCCATGAGAACTTCAACTGGAAAGAAATATTGCCAATCTATTGTACCATCTTCTTCTTCTTCTTTTTTAAAAAAATTGTAGACTTCTTTTGTTTTTTCTCTCGATTGAACCCACTTGCTTTTTCCTCTCTTATTGTGATAAGTGCTAAAAGACAAGACAAGACAGAGTTAAAGAAGTTTTGTGTTTTCGTTCGAGAGCAAAAGAAGAAGACGACGACTAACAAGTCAAATTATACTGTGTATTTAAAAAAAAATAGACAGAATATGCTTCTGGTTTTTACACACGCTCTTCTTATGCCATAAGACTTGTTTTTGTCTGTGACAGCTTAGCGATTGGACTTTCCATACCTCTGCAAGCATCCAACATGTTACTCTTGTACCGTACAAGAGTTGTAGTTGCGTCAAACACCCTCTTTACTTCCCTCATGCCAGAAAGTTTCGAATTAATTACTATTGTGTTTCGAAAGTTTAAAAGCTCAGCTCTAGTCACTCGATCTTACTTCTTCCCACCCCTCACTCATCCCCTTCAGTTATTTCAAACCAACACATACATACATGCACACACACACATATATATATATACACACTTTCAAGCATATGTGTGTTTAAAAAAATACCAAAAAAAGAAATGGAAGACTAAAGGTAGGTATGTTGAATGAGAGAGAAGAGAGATAGTCAACTATTTTGCCAGCAGGTTGCGGCGATCTTGTCTACCAAGCTTTATTTATGACATTCACATACCCAGATCCACTGGACCCTGCATTTTCCGCCCTTTCTCTTTTCCCTCTTTAGTTCAACTCGCACACATATATAAAAAAATCCTCAGACTCTCGACAGGGGTTATCCTCCGTCCAGGGGATACAGAAGAAGGGGGAACAGCAAGGTGTCGTGCGGGAGAGAAGAATGGAAATAGTAACAAGAGATTTTTTTTCCTTTTTACTTTTTAAAAGTGGATGTGATTGCTGTCACGCTATGGACGGGAAAGTCTAGCTAACGTTGGGTATTGTATTAAAACTATCCTTGTAGGAGTTCTTGATTACACGCATATATATATATTTAAAAAGTTATCTGTTCAATGAACGAAATGGTATTTGATAAGAATTGTTTGAATAAGATCATAAATTCTTGCACAATTGAAACTTTAACGTTGGATGAGAAAGGTAACTCAAGCTCTTGGAGTAATACATCACAAATTTATTCACAGTAGAAGGGAATCGGAGCTACAGGTAAGTGCACTTGTACTTGACGCTACCGTCATCAGGGGTGAAGTCGATCATTACTAAATGTTGTAAATTTGCACTCTAATCACTTCGTGGACCGTGGTTAGTGTCGATGATACTAAGGTACTACCATTATTTCATGTAACCACGAAATGGTTAGAGTGCAAAATTACAGCATATAGTAATGATCGACTTCCCCTCACTCTGATCGACTTCACCCGTGATGACGGCACCATTCCAACATATCCAACAGCGAATCAAGCAAGTTATCCATGATATGGCTATATCCAGTGTTCGATTTGTTATAATTTACGAAGGGTGGGGGGTGGGGATCCTAAAACTAGTGGATACTGGTAAGTTCCAACCTACTACCTGTTTGGGTAGAAATACCAAGACTTTATCCCAGGTTGGCATGATATTCGGAATCAACAACCGGCGATCAATTTCTCACGCGCCAGGGAAAATCCTCAGCATCCCCTACGACAAATCGAACACTGGCTATATCATGAAATCGTGACTGCCAATGCTCCTGGTATTTTGTGTGAATGCGTATTTGTTTCTGCTAATTAAATATTTTGAGTAAATATGATTCCACAAATAGTTAAGTATGATTCGATATCCGTTATTATTAACAGTATTTGAATTTAAATGAAGCTTATTAAACTGCAAGTTTTAATCGCAGAAAACGTAAACAAATCGTAACTGAGTAGAGAGAAATTTGGCAAAGTGATGAAGATGCGAGAACACAGGATATCAACAAACACCTACAACCAGTGTTGGGTTAGGTACTTGTTTTTTGTACTTAGGTACAGGTACTAGGTACTGATAAATGTACCTAAGGTACTTTTTAGGTACTTGACTCAGTTACTGCTAAACAGTGCTGGAAATTATATGAAGAACTAAGGGGATGCTGATTGACTAGAATATTACTCCTATATCTTTAGCTATCTGTAATAATAATAATCGCGAGGACAATTGGGGAGCTGCTGTGAATAAAAGACAGTGGCCATCCCAGTGAGAGCTTCGGCTCTCCTCTCCCAACCCGTCTGGTCAGCGTGGGAGCAGTAGAACAACTCCTCCCTTCGGGGAGAGGCCTCATTCACTAGTCAATCCATTTCTTTCTTGATGTTGTATACAGAATGGTAACGTAATGCACCGACAAATTTCGAGGAGTCATAATACATGAAATAATAAGGAGAGAATCTTGGTTATGTGGGTGGAAATTACGCCGAGTTTTCGGAGCTACAGGCAAATGAACTGTAGAGGTTCAAATGACCAATACAACTAACTAACTAACTCTATGGCTTATGGAACTCGCAAGTTCATCGCCGCAGTAACAAACGTTCGCCATTGGATTCTATCCTGGGCAGTATCAAGCCAGTTTTCATCACGAACACCTACTTCTCGAAGATCTCTTCTAATATTGTCCTCTCAACGACGTCTCGGTCTTCCCAATGGCCTCTTTCCATCGGGCCTTCCAACCAGGATAGAATATAATTTTCGTTTTTTCCCCATCCGAGCTACATGCCCTGCCCACCTTAGTCGTCTCGATTTCATTACTTTTACAACATCTGGTGAATCGTACAGTCCGTGGAGTTCTTCATTATGCAGTCTCCTCCACTCTCCAGTCATCTCGTCCCGTTTCGGACCATACATCTTTCTCAAAACCTTATTTTCAAATACACGTAATTTATGTTCATCTGCTAGGGTCGTACTCCAACTTTCGCAACCGTAAAGTATTACCGGCAGAATAACCGTTCTGTATATTTTTAATTTCAATTTCCTTGATATTAATCGCGATGTTAGAAGTTTTTGGACTGAGTAGAAACATGCGTTCCCCGATACTAAGCGACTTTTTATTTCTTCCGTGACCTCATTTTTGCTTGTTACGTATGCTCCCAAGTATTTAAATTTGTTTACTTTCTCTATGACCTCATCCCTAATTCTTATGTTTTTAATTCTTTCATTCCCTGTGCTTCGGCTTGTTACCATGTATTTTGTTTTATCTATGTTTACCTGTAGACCTATCTCATCGCACGCTTCTACTAAGACATCGGTGTTGCTTTGTAGTGCATCTATATCGTCCCCTATTAAATCTACATCATCCGCGTATACAAACAGTTGATTCAAACCATTCAGTGATAGTCCCTTTTTGCCCCCTTTAATTTTTAAAATCGCATATTATAACGCGAAGTTAAACAGTAATGGTGACAAGGCATCGCCTTGTTTCAATCCGTTGCGAATCTTGAAACTATCTGACATATTATTACCTATCCGTACTCTGCTTATGGGGTCGCTGAGACACATCTTCACTAGTTGGACCAATTTTTTCGGAATTCCTAATCGTATCAGGATACCGTATAACTTTTCCCTTTTGATAGAATCATATGCTTTCTTGAAATCAATGAATAGCTGATGAACCGTCCCATTGTATTCCCATTTCTTCTCCAAAATTTGTCTCAAAGCAAAAATCTGGTCCAACGTGGATCTATTTCTTCTAAATCCACATTGGTGATCTCCAATTATTTCATCTACGTATACATTTAGGCGTGTTAACAGAATATTACTTAATACCTTGTAACAAGTTGGAAGTAACGAGATTCCGCGGTAATTATTGCATTCCGACTTATCGCCTTTTTTCTAAATAGGAACAATTATTGATGTTTTCCATTCCTTTGGGAGCTCCTCCTTTCTCCATATAGCACTTATCAATTTATGTAGTTCCTTGGTTAGTGCCGTTCCTCCTGTTTTAATTAATTCGGCTGGAATATTGTCTATTCCTGGTGATTTGAAATTTTTCAATTTCTTAACCGACATTTCGATCTCGATCTCGCTAGGTTCGGGAATCCACGGTTCTGCGGTATGGATTTCAAATTCCTCTGTTTGTTCCCCGCTCTGTACATTAAGAAGTTTGTCGAAATAACTTTTCCACACATCGATAATTTTAGTCGGATCCGCCTGAAGATCTCCACGTTCATTTCTAATCATTCCTAACCTCGGCTGGTAACCTTTTCTTAACGAGTTTACCCCTTTGTATAGATCTCGTATGTTATTTGTCTTCCCGTTTTCCTCAATCTCCTGAATCTTCTGCGTCAGATATTCTCGCTTTTTGTTTCTGAACCCTAGTGTGGCGTTTCGTTTCGCGTTACTGTAGTAGTTGGTATTTGCTTCGCTTTTATTACTTAGCCATCGTTGCCTTGCTTGTTTTCGTTCCTCATGAAGTTTAATGCATTCTTCATCAAACCAAGGTTTGTTTTTCTGTTGTTTCTTCTCACCTACGCGTTCCTTCGCTGCGCTCTTAATTGTTTCACGAATTGCCTCCCACATCTTACTTACATCAATTTCATTATTAATATCATCATTATTATTACTCGAGTCGGCTAGGATTTCGAACCTATTTGAGAGTTCGAGTTGGTAATCTGCTCTTATGCTCGGATTATTTAATAGTTTCACTTCGAATTTCAGTTGTTTTGATCCCTTGCTTTCTCTGTTCGCGATGCATAACTTTTCCCTTACTTTTGTGATCACTAATTGATGGTCGGTGTCACCTTCCGCTCCTCTGTACGACCTAACGTCCATTATGTTGGTGTGTCTTCGTCTGTCTACTAATATGTGATCGATCTGGTTGAGAGTTTTGCCGTCCGGAGATACCCACGTGTATTTGTGTATGTCTTTGTGTTCAAAGTACGTGCTCTTTACCAGTAAGTTTTTCGAAATCGCGAAAGTTATCAGTCTTTCTCCATTGTTGTTGGTCTTTTCGTGAAGACTGTATTTGCCTATAGTAGGTCTATATTTTTCTTCCCTCCCTACCTTTGCATTGAAATCACCCAACACAATTTTCGAATTATACTTCGGTAATCGGTCAAACAACCTTTCTAGCTCATCGTAGAATATATCTTTGTCGTTATCAGTAGCCACCTCGGTCGGAGCATAGACGTTTAATAAAACCGTGTTACCCCATCGAGTACGTATCGTAACGTACGATAGTCTTTCGTTTACGAACTCTATATTCTGAACCGCCTGAAGGATACTATTCTTAATGAGGAACCCTGTTCCGAAATCGTGAGACTGTGTTCCCCCGTAGTAGAAAATGTACTTGCCCTGTGGGATACTATCTTGACCCTCCCAACGAACTTCTTGTATCGCTAATATGTCTAGCTCGTACTTCTTGGTCTCGTGTACCGCCACCTGAAGAGCGCCCGTTTGGTATAATGTTCGTACGTTCCACGTTCCTATTCTAAGGTCTTTCTTAATCCTGTTCACCGGTAGAATTAATACAGCATGCTATCCTCAAAGACTTCAAAATTGCTCCATCTAAATTTGCATATTTCAAAACTTGGTATTAGGTGCGCAAGGGATTTCTCAAAGGAAGTAGGTAATTTCAAGATATTCTCTGAAGAAAAGTCACAAACGAATTATTGTTATACCTGCTGGGAAGTCATTTGGAATCACCTTTACTTCAGAATATTTCTGGGAACCTCTTCTTCTTTTGGGGAATCCCTTGCACACTCAATGTTCGAATATACATTTTTAATAGATGGGGTTTGAAGTCTTTGATGATAACTTGCGGAATCAGATCTACAATTAATTATATTGGAAACTTGAAGCTGTTAAGTACATCTCTCACTTTTGCGGCAGCATTTCCACCCTGATGATCAGAACATTTTTACATTCTTTTCTTTAGTTAACAATGGTTCGTGGTGTCCTCAAATCCTGCAACGTTAATTAAGCTCATTTCCCGACGTCATACAATGATGAAAATTTGCACAGCGACGTAAGTCGGGTGACAATACAATAAATATTCTATTGTAACTTTCATATAGTTCTATATATTTATATATTTTAAGAGCATATTTTAATTTTTCTTCTTAATACGGTCCATAAATACTAGCCTCTAACGCACTGGCATTCGGCTGGTTGCAGAAAATTTTAGGATTTGGGTAAAAATAAAAAAATAAAATCTTTTTAAAGACATACTTTTTTAAACAATTCGTACAAAAAAGGGGAAAATAATTTTGTTTATACATGACTAAAAGAAAAGCATTGGGGCGAGCTCTCATATACAGTCACTTTATAAATTCTTCAATTAGCACGCTCCATGCTTTTCGTTTAGTCATGTATAGAGAAAATTATTTTTTTTTTTACTTTTTAAGATGAATTGTTTAAGAAAAGTATGTCAAAAAGGTTTTTAAAAATTTTCTTTATTTTTTTATGTACTGTTATGTCTTAAAGTTTGTCGGTGCATTATATTACCACCCTGTACAAAGTTTCCATAGATTTTATTTTTTCGTACGTTCTATCAACATACTGAGAAGAATTAGGTTTCTTCTATTATCCTCAATATTTTGTACGATATAGATATAATAAAACTATGTTCTTGAGTTTGTAAGAATCCACTATTCTTTCTGTTTGAGACTCAAAAGAGTGAGTGATCTCTGTTAGTACATTTAAAACTAGAGTTTTGTGGCGTTTCAGATGGGTACATTACTTCTGGGAGTGAAATTAGATAACACAGTAATTTAATCACAATATTTGGAAGTGGATTTTTGCGATTTTCGGGATGGTTTTTTTATATATCAAGTGAAGGTATGAGGTCTCTACGATAACCTTGTTTTGTGGTGCATTTAGTTCTAGTTGCTAATATAATCTGTTGTAGCTTGGAAGCTGAGCTCGCACTTGTGCTCTATTATGTAGAAAGATGGCAGATAATTATTAGGAATCTCTTTTATAAGAGGCGAGAGAAAACATCCATAGTTTTATAAAGGGAGACTTGCCTAATACATATAGGTAAGACGTGGAATTCCGAACACCTTCCTTCAAATCTAACAAGATGTCTGTAAGATCCTTGTAAGATGTCTGTTTTCTATTAATAATAGAACTAAAATAAATAATTCGGGTGGAAATATAGTATTCGTTAAATTCTATTTTATTATTCAAATACTTTTGTGGTATTAGGGGACGCCATCCCCCACGCAATTGAACTATTTCCATTCCCTGTTCCTAGTGTAAAATTTTATTTCCTCCCTCCAAGTTTTTTTTTTATCAAGATAAAATTTTGAAGCAAGATAAGTGAAAACATATCTTTCACTTCCAATGATTTGAATTAATTTTTGGTCTTTAGGTATTGATGGCTTACGCTGGGATAGGGTAAGGGAAAGGATGCAGGAATGCATCAACTAGGGTCTTAGTTGAAGGTATCATCCCGGCATTTCCTTGGTCAGACTAACAACAAAAAACTAAAAATACTTCTTCAGTCTGGATGGTTTTTCATTGTTTAGGACATCATTTTTAAAAAATCGAAGAAAAAGAATGTTTAACTTCGTGAAGAACCTAAGTAAACAGAGAAGTGAAAAATAAATAAGTATATTAAAATTTATGAAGCAGTATACCTGCAATGTTAATCTCATTAACAAAATCTTTCAGTTATTCCTCATTTCTTTCTTTTGTGAAGGAAAAAAGAAAATTAGCATTCGAATGAACAAATAACATTAAAACTAATTAATCAAGACTAATTAATTTCTGACAAATGGAGAAACCAATGCGTTGGGAATCATCAAATATAATTCTTTTCGTTCTTAATTTATATTTATTTATGAACCTACAGCCAACTATGAGAAAAACCCGTCGTATGTCAGAGTGATGGCGTCCTTCGGGAAGCACTCTTCCGAGTATAGGGGTTAAATTAGCGCTCATGACCTTTTGTCTCGCTATTATATCAAAATTAGACTGGTGAAACTGAGAAAATTTTAGGAGAACCTCGGTCAGTGTGGCCGACAGCACGATTCGAAGCTGCATGCCTCCCAGGCGCCTATCCAAGGTCTCAGAAAATATAAGTTACCAATACATAAAAGTAGTGCGTGTCTGTGAGGTTCTTGTGATCCACAAAGAGTACTTTATTCCTAAAAGGATTACAAAAGAAACATTACATCAAACGTCCAATAGCCAGTTAGTTTGGCTGCAGTGTGTCAAGATCTGGCCTTCAGTTCATAATAATAATAATAAAAGAACGAAGCAGATGAATCCATGGTGTATTAAATATTTAAACAATGTTCCAAAAGTAGAAACTAACATTGTATTTTTGTCTTTTAAATATGGCTGTACCTGCATTCATTCCATGTTCCCTGCCGATGAAGGTTTTTGCTATTTGTTTTTCTTCCGACATTTTAGAAAAGTTTTTACATTAAAAGTTCAAAGATAATCGCCAGCGTTGAAGTAAAAAGTTTCCAAATTTTACGCTGACAAATTGAACATATTTTGGACATGAATCAGTTGTTTATTTTTGGATTCAGTGAGGCAAATAGTTCCGAGATTCCTTCAATATGAATGTTACCAGCATAATATAAGAAACTTTTTATCAAACTCTATCACTGAGAAATTTCTTGTTCGATTATTACCTGAAGTACCTAAGATTCAGGAACTAGGTACAGCAAAAAACTACCCAGTTACAGGTACTAGGTACTGCAACTAAAATGTACCTAGGTACATGCTTTAGGTACGTGTTTTGTACCTAGGTACTACTCAATACTGCCTACAACGTTCCGATAAAAACCTATTCTGACAATCATTCCCGACTCTTTTTCATTCGTGAATCAAGTGAAAGAGATTTGCCAACGGCGCACTAAGCTGTCTGTGCTTCTTTTTATAAACGAAGCATACTTTTTGGGACATAAGCTGACATTCTTATGCCATATCAATCAACTGAAAATCAAAGAATACAATCGTAGTTGTATAACAATTTAACCAAGACATGTTCTTATTATTGAGCTTTGAACAATACTGGTATGTCTAAAAGATAGTAAATTTCGTCAATTTACATATGTGCAGGATCTCCTGTTGCTAGTCAATCCATTCCTCCAGTACATCCATTTGCTGCTATAACATAGATTATATACAAATAGCAGAAAACTAAGAAAAGCACATTGTCACAAAGTACGAGCAGACGTGCATTCTAAGTAAACTACAACACATGCAGCTACGTCATGTCAGTGATAAGTAACTTTTTTTAAAGTACTTTGCAGTATCTTTACTATTTCGCTATTTTTAATTGTTATTTGCAATCTTATCATCAAGCTTGATATAGTTTACTTTACAAGTGATTTCTTCTAATTTCGATGTATCCACCAAACACTTGACACAAGGCCTTCTCTTTCAATGCCTGGAGAAGTACAAGGACGATAGTTTTCCTCTTTTCGACTATACCATTTTGCATGTGATGCCATCGTACCACACAGTTGATAATTTGATGCAGCAATTTCAATATGAATGCAGCATATTGACGTGTTCAAACCATTGATTAAGTAAGATTTCAAATGAGAACATTTCAATCTCAAGTGTACAAGGAAAGAAATAAGACATGGAGTTTGAACAGAAACCGAAGTTTCTCCTTACACAAAATCCAAAACATTATTTGATAGAAAAAACTGTGATTTATTCTTTTTTAAAAAAATGAATATTGTAATATAAACTTTCAGCAGGCCCAGTCATTAGGTACCAGTGGCTGTTTGTGGTCTAGCAAGTGACGTGCTACAAATACATTCACACGTAAACACACACGGTCAGTCTATGTTAAACAATTTCTTGGATTTTAATGCTTCACTACATTACCCATAATGCTACTTTTCTATCTAACTAATAGATGAGCATCTTGATGAATAAGCATAAACTATTTTATATCTTGATTGATTCTTATAAACAGTTTCATTATAGCTTAATGTATAAAAAAGAAATATGTGAAGTACCACTTCACCAACTTCACCTGGAAAGCCGCCACTGCTACTTACTGAAAATTTCCAGCATAGCATGAATATTAGTGGTGAATGTGAAAAAGGTAAAAAAAAAAAAAAGAAAAAAAAAGAAAGTGGTATACGTCTGATTTCTCAGAAGTGCAAGTAGTATAACAAATATCATACAGAAAGCTTGTGGTGTCACCAGATTACAAACGACCCAAGGAAGTCGAGTTCACTGAATTCAACATAAAGTTACAACGTACTGTCTTATTACAGGCGTAGTGCACAAAAATACCATAGTAAAGGCTCTTGTGTGTATGGAAACAGTAAGGTCAAGTGAGATTGCTAAATCCAGATCTTAATGTATCTTTAAGGTAGTTTCCCAATTTTCGTATAGGCACCACTGTGCGTCGCAGACTAAGTGCATATCGTGCATACTAAAATGTTGCAACCTGACGAGATTAATAATGACTGGATGAGTAGAGGTTTCTGAAGGCAAGTCTGAAGTTACTTCATCTTATTTCGCTTAGGTGCTAACCTGTGTTACAGATGAACCATCTCTATCTTCCTCCCAGCATGGTTCTATCTCGTTTACCTCCTCTGAAACAAACTTAGCTACCCTACTGTCTCAGGCCACGCATGTTTTACAAAGTACACAAGAACTTGACGTCATATAACTAGGCATTTGAAACCGTCAATCACAAACTTGCCACCAGATTTAGTTTACACGGATCTCTTCCACAACCTCTAAAATCATACTTCACAGGCATAGAGCAACGCATCCTCATCCCTGTAAGCACATTCAAGTGGGTCACAATGCTTTCAGGAAATTCTTTAGGACCTTTTTTGTATTTTTCCCTCTACTTTGATGACTTACGTAAAAACATATAAAATTGTTCTATACTTCTCTACGCTAATGACTGCAAATATTTCAATACCATTTAGACTAAGTCTCTTGAAACAACTATCAATTCAGTCAAAACGTGTTGCAATATTTGGTTTCTGAAAGTCCGTACATTGAATAGGTAACTTCTAAAACACTCAAAATTTTTAGACTTCTTCTATACAGGTTTAAAGAGATTAAAGATGGCAGAGCTCTTTGATAATATTTTCTCACTTGTGTACTTCCTATTATTGAATACTGCTCGCCAGTCTAGTCTACAGCGTGTGAAACCAATTTATCCAAATAATACAGAGTCCAAAATTTCTTTAATCGTACGTATTGTATTATACAACACCGAACCTGCGACATAAAAGTAACGGAATAAATTTTGAAATTTCTTTATTTGTGAAACGTACACACGTAGAAAACTAAGTGAGTATAAATGTCTTTATAAAATAATGCAGTATTGTTAACCACGATAAGAGATTGAACCTGTCTTGTCTCGGAAAACTCTTGTACAGAAAGTGTCTCGTCTTAAGAAGATGTATATTGTATATTACGAGAGTTCTGTCTCGCCTCTTCTCGTGACCAACACCATAATAGCAGAGCACTATTTTTTCCACACCCAGGACCAACGATCTTCTCCCGCTTTTTAACGTAAGAGTACCCAGAAAAATTGCTCATATCCAACACCATTTCTACTTGGAGAAACCGAGATTGAATTTGGTTCAACAATCTTTTGTGTACAGATTGTCACATTCTTATAATTCTCTTCAGTGCACCAGGTTTCTAAACCCTAGCAAACGAATGAAGAACGATGTAAAATGGTATTTTCTTTACCGGTGCTAATTGTAATAAATAAATAAACGAACATAAAAATAAAAGGGACCAAATATATATTTTCTTGGGTCCGCCTAAAAGCGTAAACCTGCTTTTGTGATAAAGTTTTGCAAAATGACGAAAATCTAAACACGAAAACCCCGTTTTCGTGCAAGTAGTTATTGCAAAGTATAAAACAGTACAGAGTTGGTAAAAGTACAAAAGGAAATTTTATGTTATCAATAACTCAAAGAAACCTTGCCTTCGTGTGTTCGACTTGCAGTACAAGTATCGCTTGTTAGAAGACCAAGATATGCTAATTCCACAAACTACTAGAGCCATGAGGATGCAAAGTTAGAAACCTTGTTGCAATGAATGCACTTCTGTTGCCAGAGATGAGGAGACTGCATTTACAGCGCGCGTGGTCAAGTACGCACGTTGCACACTGAAGTGAGAGAGACCAATTAATCACATTTTGCCTCTTGCATGAACCCCTTTGGGGAAATTTCATCCCCCATTCCGTCTTTCAAACCCCCTGTTTTGTCTCAGCAGGAGGGTGACGTGCATTGAGTCAATGATTCATTGGAGACGGAGGGGTGTTGTGGAGACTTTATCGTGTAGTAAGTCCTTTTTTTAGTCGTTGGAAATACTGAATAGAAAACAATGATAACACACAATTTCACTTAAAATAAGGATGTTCCAACATGTTCTTGATTTCATTTATTTCAGAACTATATTTCAATGTGGAAAATGATGCCTTCTCTTAGTTCCGCTTTCAAAGTCCATGAATCTTTTTACCACATTACATATCAAAATATCTTTACTGCAAAAACTGTTTCAGAAATAAAAAAACAATGCGATTTCAGTCATTGACTTAAACAGTTTTCAGCATCACATTATTCTCCTTAAAATAAACTTCGACATGAACTAGGGTTGAAAAAATGAAAAGTCGGGACATTTCCGATTCAGAAAGCCTGCACGCAGGGATGGCATTTGGGAGGGAAGGGGGTGGGGGTGGGGTTAGGGCTGAAGCCTCCCAAATCTACCTTAGTTCCTTAGCCCCAGTTTTATCTGTATTGTTTATTTTCTATATATGCCATAAACTTATTTCATTCCCCCCTGACTATTTTCAATGAGGATATTGTGACTCCCAGTTTTGTTTTCCACCCTGGCTTCGTCGCTGCTTGTAAGACCTCGAATGGACAGAAAAGAAACAGTTAGGTCCTACAAAATCAGTAGACTAAAAATGCGTTTGAATTATTAAACACATATACTAATGGAGAGAAAAGAAACTTTAAATCGCCCGGCCAAATGTTTAATTTGCATAATGCCAAAACGTAAGCAAGCACAAAAATAACTTGATAAAATACAATAGAAATATCTGTAGATCATATTTAAAAAATCTGAAATCTCCAGATATACCTAGACATAAATCTTGATACTTGACAAGGATGATAATTCATTGCTGACAACAGAAAATATATTTTGAAAGCTACCATTATAACCAACACAAGAAAATTGAAATGCTCAGAGCCCAATTAACCAAAAGCTCATAAATAAATTCATTTTGTCCATTGTGGTTGGTAAAATTAGTAAAATATAAAAAGAGTAGGGACATTTTGGTGTTCCGCCAAAGTCGTGGCGGGACACGGGATAATTTTAGAAAAGAAGGGACAATCCCGACAAAATCGGGACGGTTTGCAACCCTAACATGAACCCCCTGGGTAGCGTTCAGGGTTGCTAGTCTATTGACGAATTCTCTCCAGTCCAAATGTTGTGAATCATGTCAACTGTGACTGATGCCACAACCTCCTCGAACGTGCACTAATTCCACCAAGTACGTAACTTTCTTATTGTAGTCAATAGCCCTTCATAAAACCCCAAATTAAGAACTCGAGGGGCGCATGGTCCAGGGAAGGATGTGTCCTTGATAATGAATCGTCAAGA
The DNA here is from genome assembly GCA_022664845.1 of Lepisma saccharinum. Taxonomy (NCBI): domain Eukaryota; kingdom Metazoa; phylum Arthropoda; class Insecta; order Zygentoma; family Lepismatidae; genus Lepisma; species Lepisma saccharinum. The sequence goes on along the minus strand of JAGDQP010004995.1, from coordinate 35,076 downwards.
CTAATCTACCAACCTTAAAATTTCGGATTATGAGACTTTCTGAAAGCAATTCCTCCAGTGCAGTGGCGTTCCATCCACCATATTTTCTATACATACAGCTGCAACCGCTCCTTCACTACACAATCCACTGTTAATTTTGATATTGTCACTTCCTGAGCAGCTCATCTGATAGAATTTAAGAGATTCCGTGAAAATGACTTTTGTTGCAGCTGAAACGCTTGGCCTACCTGCTCCTTTTTGGCGTAACATGCTGCTAGTTTCTAGAAATAATTTTAAGGAGCTCTTCCGTGATTGTTCAGAGGACAGATCCTTCTTGAACTCTTTTTCTATGACGATGCTGAATAGCTACAGGAAACGCTGCTTCCCTAATTCACAAGCTAGCAATTGCATGGTCACCATTTTTACTTTGTTTTATGGGCCATTTTAGTGAGTTTTCCCATCGGTTCGTCACCATTAAATGAGTACAATGCTTATTAAAATCAGGGTTCGAAATGGACCAGCTCGTGAATACTTGGAACTCGAAATGGACCGGTTCGCGGATACTTGGAACCTTCCTGTTCCGTCTCGTCACTTTATTAATCACAGACAAAAAAGACAAGTTCATGTTAACGAAGGTAAAGCGTTCCGTTTCGTAAAAATGTTCGTTTCGAGCCCTGGTTAAAATCCACAAACATCCATACCCCATGAGGGATTCAAAGTCGCGACCTTGGAGACGCTGATCTAAAGGCTCAGACCAGACAACTACCGCGGTTCGCATCATTTTTACTATTTTGTCGTAATGTATGATGGCAATGATAGTTGCCAACTGCACGGGGAACATGTAAAGTTGTTGATGTTGCTAAATGAACTCTGCTATACTTAAATTGCTTGCTTTAATAGAAGACAGTTATCCAACCGGTGACTATTTATGGGCACAAGAAGTACATAACTGGCATCAAATACTTCAAAGGAGCGTTAGAATCCCAAATTATATTTGTGAGGAAATCGGTTAATTTTATATTTACTAACAGAAAAGTCTATAGTTCGAGTAATTAACAGCAACTCAGAAAACGGAGTTTACGTCTGGGTTTCACTTGTGTGCTAAGGAGAAATGTTACATAAGGTTAGATCGATACTACCGGACGGTAAAAATACGCCTCATACATATAGCACATGTTTATTCTAGCAATATGCTACGAATATCCCTGAGGGAATATCCTCGGATCTAGTATATGTGCAGAACATTCTACGAATATCTGGACGCCAGAGCATATATATGCTGATATTATTCCCTTGAATATTCCAGGTATATTTTACGAATACAAGTAAGAGGCTTCTCCTGACAGGATATTCTAGAAATTTTATGGAAATGGAAATCTATAGGGTAACTGCACCAGTAGTCGCCACTTGCGCATACAATTTATGAAAATAAGGCAACAACAACGGATAGAAAGTTGATGAATGACCGCTGGTTTCCGCAAAGCTTAGTACATAACGCCAAATGACGTTTGCAGTGTCAAGCCACGATGGGACGAGACAGTTGAGGAAAACACATTATAGTGCGATAGAATTATCATTGAACCGAGAACAAATTGGAACAAAAAATCTCTGCTACGTTATATGAACAATAACACCCCAGAGTCCAAAATCCGACCAATTCCGATCACAGTATATTATAAATTTAAGTGGAAGTTACGGTTAAAGAATCGTATTTACATGATTGGTGATTGAAAGTAGTATTTATGACAGGTAGAGATGAATTACAATTGCAATAAGGGTAATGGTAGTATAGTGGTTGTTTTGTTTAAATGCAAATTACTTTGAACAGAGCACGAGGGATGACATTCAATCCTTTTAATTACAGAGGTCTTGCAGCAAATTACTTAATATCAAATAGAATATAAAACTTTACCAAGACCTCAACAAAATTACTCTTATGGGACTTGAATCTGTACAAAATATTAATGACCTGCTCACAAAATTTTAACTAGCAGAAATTTTAACTGTCACGAATTTAAACTGTCATATAATTTGGACTATCACGCTGGAGACTCAATCAACGACTACTGATATTCTATGATTGTGTATAGAGGATCAAAATTTTTAAATTGTACTTTTGCTAGTATTCTTAAGACAAGGCAACTTACAACCACTTGATGAGATTCTCCCAGCAAGCCAAATGCCGACCAAGACGGCAAATGGTCGGGGATTTTGGTCGGGTCGGCATCGGGGATAGGCAGAACCCAGACTAGTAGTCGGGAAGTAGATGAGGGAAGGTCGGCGTGCAGCCACAAGTGGCGTTTGGTCGTCGGGCCATTTCCTGGCCGCCGTCGGTATCTGACTTGCCGGCATAGAGGCAAAACCCCAACCATTCCATAGCACTTGGTGGTGGGAATAGGATGGGCCCCTGTCCATTGCCTTAGATCGGGAAAAGGCGGTTCCCCGCCCATTTTCTGATGGTCGAGAAAGGAGTGGGGCCCGTCTATTCTTGATGGTTTGGAAATAAGCGAGGCCCCACCCACTTCCTGGTGGTCGGGGAAAGGTTGGGGGTCCGGCCATTTTCCGACGGTTTTAATCTGGAAATTATGTAACTAAAGTATCGGCATTCCATTGCAAAAGAATTCTGACGGCAAGTCTAGAATATAGAAAGGAGAACCTATTCCACGCATCCCAGCTCTGCTGGAGTGGCACTAATTTTGTTTTTTGTATCCATTTTGTATTTTCTAATTCACAATTATTAAATGAAATGTCAAAACTTAGAGATTTGAGGGATCGTCTTCCATTGGATGATGAGTATATATGTATTGTGTTTGTCGTAAAACATAAAAAGAGGAAACGTTCTTTACCCTTTGTTAAAAACTAAGGTGCGTATGTGGTGTCAGGAATTTATAATTTATTATCATTACTAGTTGTTGCCCGCAGCTTCACTCGATTCGGAAGCCGTCTTCGAGTATTGAGCTGTATGGTCTAGTGCAGCGTTTTTCAACCTTCATGCCGCGACCCCCTTTTACCATGCCCTCTGCCCGACGATCCCCAAAAGTAATTTTCTTGTTGATGAGGAGTTTTGATTGACTTTGGATTAAAAACTCTCTCTCTCTTTGTCTCTCTCTCTCTCTCTCTCTCACACACACACACACCTACACACACACACACCTACACACACACACACACCTACACACACACACACACAAACACACACACACACAAACACACACACACACACACTGTTTATTAATTCGTGATACTGAGAAACAGACCTGTAAAAACGAAGTGCTTACAAGACCATCAAGTTTTGACGCTGTGAAAATGCTGGGATGACACCTTCAGGAAAGGCCCTGGCCGACACCTTCCTGATTTTTACAGTTTGCTATCACGGCCTAAGCGTTAGGTACCTAAAGGTAATAAATAAAATTCAAATTTAGAACATAGACGGACAATTTTGAATTATCTGTTCCCTTGTACAGAACAATGTATCATAAATTATTGACTGATTCTGACAAAGATTGTATTTTTTTTAACGTTTAATTAACAACTATCATACAAAATAATTGTATTGCTATCAAACCCCTATATTTAACAACTTCTTGTTTACCTATATATCTCTATCTACTATCTGTATATCTATATGCATCTTGTATGACTTAGTGCTGTATTGGCACCATGCTGTTAGTAGCACATTAATAAATATTAAATTACATTATTATTACCACAACAAATGGGGTTATATTTTATGTTACTAATGAACGGCTAAATAGCAACTTAAAATTTATGCACATTTGGAGAAATCGAGTTGCAGGTGATAATAATAGTACAATCACGATACTTTCATGATCCTCTGAATCTAGAAAAAGTGACAGTAATCCTGGTTCATAAATAGGAGTTTTGTTGTAGTTACATTTTCTATGACGATTTAATTTCGAGAAATTCTGTGTAATGAAGAACAATCCTCTACAGCTCCGGGCTTAAAGTAATTTTGTAATGAATATAGTATGTGTGTTATTACATTCCATGTCTGACTTCCAGAAGTATCTGATTGACGAAAGGATTTGGACAAAAGCCTCTGTGGGTCGATCCAGGTGGTCGAGCGGAGTAGTGCGGTATTCCATCGACTCAAGAATCGTGGGTTCGAATCCCACCTTGGGCGTGAGTGTGTTTTAACTTAGATATAAGATAGTTAGGATCCACCTGCATTTTCAGTAATAAAAAAAATAAACTAATTAAATCCCGCTTAGGGCGAGAAATATTAAAAAAGTGGAATATAGTGGTTAAAGCGGCGCAGTATCATACACTATAATCGGTCAGAAGATGACAGGTTCGAATCCGGTCACTGACAAGTGCAGAAAATTTCAACTGTAATTGAAAGTGAAAAATGGAATAAAAGACAAGCTATAATAAAAGTTAGTTCTTTTTCTACAACTATACGTCATCCAGTTCACTAAACACTTAATTTATCGCAGTGTGAACGGGGTCAGGAGAAGGTGGGCAAGCGAAAACTACCCGACGACGAGTCGGCATTTTGATGTGGGCCCGACGTCGGCTCCGTGTCGGTTTTTTCAAAGCCCAACGCCGGGCCGTACGTCAGCAGCCGATATCGGCCCGACTTTCGCCGGCCATATGCCGACGTCGCCGGGCTTGCTGGGCTGTTTCTTCCGGCACCTGAATGCGATACGTAGACTCAAAACCAAGACAAAGCCAAGTAGAGGATAAGAGTCCAAGAAGAAGAGTAGTATAGATTAAAGATGAAGGTGAAGTGACTTCTGTTGGGGCAGGATGGCTGTTATTGTCTTTTGCCGTGGATTTCCCAAAACAAGTCTATTGTCGTCACTGCACTTTCCTTGGTGGTTTCGGTCTACCAAGGCTTTTCGTGAATTTTATCACAGAAATTGAGCCTATTGCTATCATTATTTAGTTTTTACAGATTGAAATTACCTACTTACTCCTCGGCGCTACACCTCGGGGTGAGCTTTGGCCTCCTGTGCAAGCAGTCTCCATCTCTTCTTATCTTGAGCCATTTGCTTCCATCCCCTTACTTTCATCCTTTGGAGATCGCTCATCACATCATTTATCCATCTTCTCTCTGGTCTTCCCACTTTCCGTTTACAGTACAGTTTTCCTTCCATAATTTTCTTTGGCATTGCTCCATCTCTCATCCTCTCTACGTGGCTTTACCATCTAATTCGTTGGTTTTTGATATATCTTATTATATTTTGTTTCTTAATTATGTCTTCTAACTCATCATTGTACCTCTTTCTCCATATGTTCCTGTCCTTGACTGGCCCGTATATTTTCCGTAATATTCTCCTTTCGAAGCGTTTTAATGCGTTTTCTATTTCTACAGTAATTGTTCATGTTCTGAGAAATATGTAACCACCGGTCGTATCATTGTGTTATATATTTGCAATTTAGTAGCTCTTGATATTAGTTTACTTTTGAATATCTTTTGGTTGGCGTGATATGCTCTGATCCCTACCTGTATTCTGTCGTGCACACACGTGCTCATTAATTGTCTATGACGCTTCCTTCAAATGATTTCTGGCTAATCTTTAGGTTTCTCGGTTTCCTTCTTATTTCAGATGTTGAGATTATCAAATATTTTGTTTTCCCTTCATTCACTTCTAGACCCATTTTCTTTGTTTCTTACTGTATTTCCTCAAATGCCTGCCTCAGTCTTTGTTCGGATCTTGTAACAACGACTATGTCATCAGCATAGGCACAAATCTGGCTTGATTTTGTGAAAATATTTTCTCTCTGATCTATTTTGTTCATTGCATAATGTAGGGCTATTATGAATAGTGTAGTGGATAATCCATCTCCTTGCTTGACTTCGGATTACTTGAAAACTGTTTGTAAGTTGTTATCCTATTTTAACGTTTGCTTTAGTCTCTCATTGTCATTGCCACTAGTCGTACCAGTTTCTTTGGTATTCCTAATGCGTTCATTGGTATTATCAGCTCTTCTCTATTTATACTATCAAAGGCTTGTTTATAATCCACGAATAACATATATAGATCGAGATCATGTTCTATGTGTTTTTCTATCATTTGTCTGACTATGAAGATTTGGTCGGTAGTGCTTCTATTCTCCCTAAATCCACACTGGTACTCTCCTATTAACTTTTCCGTGTGTACTTTCAGTTTCTCTTGTATGGTTCCTGCTAATATCTTGTAAGCTACGTTAAGCAGTGTTATACCTCTGTATTTTCCGCAAACTGTTTTATCCCCTTTCTTAAAGAGTGGGCATATAATTCCTATTGTCCAGTTTTGTGGTATTCTTTCTTCTTTCCATATTTTTTTGATTAAGTTGTGGATATGTTCGACTATGCTTTGTCCTCCATATTTTATAAATTCTCCTATTATTTCATCTTCTCCGGGCGCTTTGTTATTTTTTATTTTGTATATACGTCTCTTGACTTCTTCTATGGTTGGTGGTTGTACTCTGTCCTCTTCAGTTTTTGTTTGAGCTGGTTCATCCTCCATGCTTGTTTGTTGCTATGTGCTATTTAGCAGTTCTTCGAAATGCTGTGCCCAACGTTCTAGAATTGCGTTATCCTGTAGTAACAGCCTTTCTTCTTTATCTTTACATCCTGCCGTTCTTGGCTGGAACTCTCTTTTTAACCTGTTCATGGCGCTATAGAACTTCCTCCTTTCATTTTTTTAATTTTATTCCTCAAGTTCCTCTAACTGCTTTTTTATACTTTCTTTCTTTTTCTTTCTGCAAACTTTATTGGCTTGACTTCGTAGCTCCTTTATCTATCGCAATTTTGTCTTGTTTCTCTCAATCATTTTTTTCCTTGCTTCGCTTTTCTTTTGTATTACATCTCTGCATTCTTGGTCGAATCATTCCTCATTTCGTGTATTCATTTTTGGACCTATTATGTTTTCTGCTGTTTCCTTCATTGCATTTTCTATCCTTTCCCATTCTTTATTAATGTCCTCTTCATCTGCATCCTCTTCTAGATTTTCTTCTAGCGCTTCTATATACTCCTGTATTGTTTTTGCGTCTTTGAGTTTATCTGTGTCCCATTTTCTTTTCTTTGTGATCTTTACGCTCTGCACCAGTACTATCCTTTCTCTCAGTGTTGCTTTGACTAGGTAGTGGTCAGAATCACAATTCGGTCCTCGACAGCTTCTAACATCTAGTATTACTGATGACCCGCATCTACTTGATGAGAGTATGTGGTCTATTTAGTTTGTTTTTTGTGTTCTGGGTATTTTCCACGTTCCTAGGTGTATTCGTTTATGCGGGAACCATGTACTTTTGATAAGCATTTTATTTTGTGCCGTGAACTGTCCTAATAGAATCCCGTTTTCGCTGCTCTTTTCGTGTAGTGTGTGGTTTCTTGCGACTTGTTTCTGAAATTCTTCCTTGCCTATTTTAGCATTAAAATCACCTGCTATAATTACGTGATCGTATTTGGGGATCTTTGCGCATGTAACAGTTTGAAATTAAAATACATAATTTCTGCATATAAAATGCATCATATCTGAATATTAGGTATAAGTAAATTTTAGGCTAATTGATTATTCTGGAGAAGTTTTTACATATTATATTTAATTACATAATTTATGCATATTAAATGCGAGACTATCTGATTACAACACAACAGGAACACATTTATTTCAGCAACTTTCAAAATTGCTGCTTCGAAACAGTCTTTTTAGTACAGTCAATCTGTACATTCTACCTTGGAGACCTGCCAAGTGTCAGCGTTTACTGCTGACATTAGCGTTTTTCGAGGCTTGTCAGCGTGTCAGCGTATATATTTGTCAGCTTTTTTGTCAAACATTTTAGCTTGACGAACTTTAAATCTTCCTTCTCAATTTTTTTTAATGTTAATTTGTAATTTTTAATAAATGACGATATTTCATGAAATTGGTTCAAATAGTCCATGTAATCGCCATGTAGACTGATTTATTGAATCTGAGGTATTCAAGATTCAAAATTCAAGATTTCCGTTTAAGTTATGAACCAACTTCACAATACACATTATGTTTCATTGTTTATCTAACGAGCTACCGGACAAGTTATATGATGAAAGTGTAGACAGAAATCAGGTTGATTTTTTTAAGGAGTTCTACTCTTCTTGTTGTTATGATAACAATGGAATACGAATGGTGTATAATAATAATGCTATGTTGTCTTCACAATGACTTCGGTTCTGAATATGTCGCATGTATTATAGATTCCTTGGCATTCTGATAAATAGTTTGGAATATGCAAGTTGGCCTTTGAATATTGATTAAAGATGTATATATGATAAACCTAGTTTACTAATACTAATACTTTTCGACATCAGTAAAATATTAACAGTTGAATATGCCTTTTAACAATGAAGTTGTTTAATAGTAATTTTGTCAATTTTAGAAACAGTGAAAGCAACTTCAATCAGATAAAACTTTTTTGTAGTAGATTAAAATCGTATTAAAGTTCACCAATGATGAAGGGAATAGTTTTAAAATAATGTATCCAATTTCAATGTAAACAGAATTTACAGAACAGTTTTATTATTTCGAATAATCTTTACAATAAACTTGACTGCAATCTTGTAAGAAAATAATAAATACTGTGCAAGGTTGTGCAGCTTGTTTTAACTCTCTTCTCACAGAAATACAACAAGATGTATTCAGTCCTATCCGACAAAGTAAAACAGTTCCGTTTCTCCACGAAGAGGAACAGAACACACTATTCTACATTCCAAGATGAATCATGAGGTCCTGAGCCAAAGATGCCAAAAGGCAAGGTTTGATTTGTTATAAATTAAGAAGGGGAACCTAAAACTAATGGTTGCTTGTAAGTTTTCACCTACTACCTGTTTGGGTAGCAATACAAAGAGTTTATCTTTGGTTAGAATGGTATTCGGAATCAACATACGATGATGAAATCCTCAGGTAGCAGTGGAAAATTACTGGCATTTTCCTTCGGCAATCAAACACTGTCATAAGGCCTTAAATACATTCCAATTCAAATAAATTATGAGGATAAATATTATGAATAGGAATTTGATGAAAAAATCTTAAAGAAAGCTAAGTGTGGGACTGATAAGTAGGGTCACAGTAAAAATAAATCTCACAAGTAAACTGCCTTGTTCTTCGAAGACAATAATTTAAATAGCATTTATGTGTAATGTCAGCTTTTCTTATCATTTGTCAGCTTTTGTAGATACCAATATCATCTTTTCCTAGAATAAAAACTTGGCAGGCCTGACCTTGCAAAAAATTAGGTAGTTATGATTTTTGAATATGCTTTCTATGTTGGGGCCCCTTATTGAAAATCGAAGTTTTCCACCTTGGCGTGCCACCACGCTCGCCGCCATATTGAAAATTCGAAATTTTAAACCTTTCTCTCACTTAATATCTCTTAGACCTTGGGTTTTACGGTAGAAATATTCAACAAGAGTTTATTTGCTACAACTTGAGCGTAGAATGGCTTTTCTCAGTTCAATATTTCCCAATATTGGGTAAATTTAGGCAGGTTTCGAGAATATGTTAAAAACACGCGTCCATAAATTTTCATCGTAAAATATCTCCTGACCTGTGAGTTTTATGGGAAAGTGGTTAAAGAAGCTTAATTTTTCTACAACTTGAGTACAGAATGGCTTTCCTCAGTCCAATCGTTTCCAACATACAGCTCTTCAAAAATTCACGCAGTTTTTAAAAACATTGAAATAAGCAGTGCCATTACTTTGTAAAAGAAAAGCGTTATAATATGAAGAATTTGAACTCACATGAAAACATAGTAACAGAAATATTTACAATTTTCGTCGCTTACAATCTCTTCAACTTTTACACTCACTATAACATCATCAAGCTGTTCAATTTCTGAAATATCATTTGCTGCCTCCTCATTTAAACGCTGAATCACTGACTTCGGTGTCACTATCGATAACGAACGACTTCAGGTACATTTGTGCACGACTATCCGGTGCAAAATTTGTATATCGATGAGCAGTTAGTTAAACTTTGCTTCTCTGTCTGCACTCACACACATTGCTGCATCTTTCTCTGCCGCATCCTTTTCTGCAGCTACATGAAATAAATGCAAGAAGAGAAGTGCTCGAAATGGAAATTTAGAAGTGACGGTATATTTCCGAAGCAATAACGTCAGCTATACCGATTAACATAGTCTATTTTTGTCAATAAGTTCCGATATAAAAAAAATTAACAAAAAGTATCGGTATATCTTACCGCGTATACCGTCTCATTACGAGTACTGAATCCAGGGCCTGGATCTTTTTCTGTTTTCTGAGTAGACCATTACAAATTAGCTTTATAAAGGCCTTTGATCAATTTTCGATCAAAATTGGTTTTGGTTTCTAAATACTTTCATTTTTGCTACAAATTTGGAATTTCTAAAATCGTTTTCTGAAAGAAAAAAAAATATTCAGTAGGGAAATGGCCTTCTTTACAATCCTGCATTTTTAAGTCGCCTTTATTCGGGCATTCAGGTCCCCACTTGGGGGGCGGTTATCATATAATTACCGTTTCTTTGGGCCAAGTTAAGTAAGGCCTTTTCCCTTTTCGCCTTATAACATAAGGAAATTTTCCTTCCTGTAGCAGGGATTTCTTATACAATACCTCAGGGATTTTTCATTAGGCTTGTAGTCAGAGCTAGGTGTGTATAAACAATTTTACAGGGTGTGCATCAATATATGCAACTCTTCCAATTAACTCATGTATCTTTACGCACAAAAATTAAGTAAAAGAATACACTCCAGTTTTAGAACTGGAATACATTCATAGAACAGACAGTAAATATAACAGTTATGATAACTTCAATTCCATCTTTTAGTCTATAATTAGGAGTTTGCACAATTGTATCAGCTGGACGTAGAAATCCTAATATTTTATTACTTGGAAAATAAGACACAATCGAAGCTATAAAGAACTCATGTCATTTTATTCCCACGATCTTTGTTCAAAGTCTCTCCATCAAATCCTTTAACATAACTTTTAATATTTATACACAGTTTGAAAATATTACATTTGTAATCTGTCCAGACAATCGATGCTCCAAGATACAAACAAAAGACTTTATTTAATATATAGCTGCAAACGGAAGGAAAATCTATGTATCATAGCACATCCTTAAAAATAAAAAGCTTTATAGGATGTATAGAAAAAAAGTATACATTTAAATTCTCTTTACCAATACCAGATAAAGACGACGACTGAAACAGTGTCCGTACATGATGTTTCTTCTCAACATTTTTCTACAAGTACTCGTGCAACTACACATCCTTTGCTCATAATACTAACACCATACAATTGCCTTGGCATTTTCAACATATTAACGTCGTTATCACCAAATACTTTTATTGTAGATTCTGTAGAAGATCCGGCATCATTCTCCTTATTATTACGTTAAGCAAAGAATATTTTACACGACCATCTTTCATCTACCTGGCAACAATCGCAGTATTTTCCCCTATTATGTTTGACTACAAGTCTAAGGCTCGCCCGAGTTTGTTCTGTACTTTTCTTTAAAGTATTGGTCCTTATAGTATCTGAAATCTGAACATGAGTGTGACTGAATAGAACGTTTGCGTCACATTCGAGAGGCCCGGATCGGCTTCTTCATGAGCGTTTTTTTTTCTCATCTCTGTATGGCAAATGCCGACTTGAGACCTTACGTGAAGACCAGAATACTGAAAGGTGATTGCATGTTTGTATAAGTTTCGTTTCTATAAATTTCCTTATATTGAGCTGGATTTTCCCTTCTTGACAAATGTGGTAGGAGAAGTAAAATAGTATAAAGCGAAACGGGAATTCCCGTTTGACCTTAAGATAACGATATCTATCAGAATATGCATTGATGGGGAGGGTAGGGTAGGGGAAAGGATGAGAGAAGGAGCAGCCTGGGCCTATATTGAAGGTGCAATCACGGCATTTGCCTGGTGTGACTGGAAAAAGCCTGAGAAAACCTCAATTACTATGGTCAGCTACTATTATCATACCCAGGACCTCTCAAATGCGAAGCCAACTGAACGCTCTACCAAGTGAACTACGGCCGCTCGGTTTGAAAATTGAGATACCATCATGCTTTAAGATAACGTCTGAGATATACTTATATGTAACTTTACTGAAGATAGTATGGTCAGCACAAGATTCTGGTTTCCCTGAGTCGCGTCTCACGGTATTGTGAGAATATCTCCAGGAATATCTCGTTTAGATCCTCAATATTTAGAGAAAGTCCCAGAAGATTTGTGAACAAATAAGGACATTCCCAGCGTATTCTTCTTGATATATTAAACGGATATTGTAAGTTTGAATCTTCAGAATATTCGAAGAATATTGTCACAATGTAACCAAAGGACAAAAGTCATCAAAATATTCTTAGAATATGCCTGGTATATCCCCAATACACAGTGTGCGTTTATCCCGGATATTTGTAAAGTGTTGGACGCATAGGTCTATATTCGTAGTATCCTTAATTTCCTAGGAATGTTTCAATATTCCTACGACGTTATTGTGGTATATGCCTAGAATATATCTGCGCTGTATGTGACCAAACGAATTCCAGGAAACTACCTTGAAAAAAGTACCACAGAAGTTACATTTCCTATCCCTTCTCTAATATAGGAAGGAGAATTTATGACGAAATGTAATGAAAATAACCTTACGTTACTAATTTCCGTCCGTCTTGATCTTGGATGAAAATGTAAACTATTGTGCCACGAAAGATACATTATATATAATCTAATCTAATATAACGTTATCCTTATACGATATTACTTTATATCTCTTTTTCACGATTTTTATGAAAAACTGAAATAATATTTCGCTTTTTAAAATTACATTTTGTAACTTCGTTTTTGTGGTTAAGCTTGTTAACAATTTAGGGACTCATATTACTCATACGTGTAACTCTCACTTGCTAGTTTGCTAAACGTTTCTGAACGTTGAAGTAAAGAAAGGCAAGAGTTAACATTTCGTGGCAATTTGGAAAGAAGTTACGACTTAATGAACTGAGAAATCAGTAAACATATAAGAAAATGTTCAATGTTCAAATGAAAATGTATTTTATTTTAAAATGCTGGTTAACTTGATAGCAACAAACTTACTACAATTACGAAGGCATGTATTCACTTTTCCAATTAATGACGTTGACTTTATAGAGAAACTGCATCCATTAAGTTTTGTTTGAAGGAAATTTTCATCCAACTTCATCTCAATATTCGAGACAAATATAACAAAACTTCTGTTAATCACAGTACAGATGTTAAACTTTACGAGGACAGAAAATTTGAAGCAACATCTCAAGAAACTACCACTAAAATTTAAACTTATTTCAAATCTAATTTCACAAGGAATATAATTCAAATAATAAGAATTAATCTTTTCTCCAATTCTCTCATCTAGCTCGGAAGATACTTACAGACGTTCGAGGAAATTCAGAACGAAACATAAATAATAAACCGGGTCACTTTACTACCATACAAATAGAGAGCACTAAATAACATGTGATCAGAAACTCCATTAAACTGATTCTTTAAACAGTTTCCACTATTATGGATTTTTCACTGTAAACTCTACTTTAAATGAAAACTCACTCCACCCAGGTTAATTTTCATCAATATCATTAACATTAAAACATATTTAATGCCATATGCAATCAGATTCCATTAAGAAAGCACTTTTTTTTTTTAAAAAAAATAGCACAACAATTTTCACGTCGACATGCACACGTAGCAATCCAAATGCATATTACAAATCAATTTGGTCGAACTGACATCCTGTAGTAAAAACTCTCACAAGATCGTTCAAATGGACTCGCCGCCATTTTATGTCTCAATTAAAAATCATAAAATATATATAAAACTCAGTTTAAACATTATAACTATCATTCTAACTCAGTGACGGCCGGTGGTTGTCTCCACTGGGTGTTACATTCAGGCCCGCCGCCAACCACAAAGAGTAGGGGCAACGAAAAATTAGGGAAGGGTAGCTTACCAAAAGTACATAAAATTAAATATATGTATTGGGGGAGGGCGTAACGAAAAATTAGGGACGGGTAGCTTACCAAACGTACATAAAATTAAATATATGTATTAGGGCAAGGATAATTTACAGTTATTAGCATTGTGTGACTGTTATTAGCATTGTTAATATCAGTTTTAGAAACTTTGAAGCTTCACTTAACGTTTTCTCCTAGCTATTTTGAACTAGAGTGGACTCTCGTTAATTCGAACTCCAAGGGGATACGAAACAGATTCGAATTATCCAAAATTCGAATTAATTAAAACGTGCATTATTAAAGAAAATCAGTATAATAAACCTACTTACTACTGTGTAAGCAAAAATAATTAACACGCAGTGGACCTTACGTTAAAAAACTGAAGTATTTTGTGCGTGGCCCCATAGGGCAAATCAAAAAATCCTCTCGCAATAATTAAACTACTAGTAAAAGCATGTTAAATTTAAATAAGTGCAATGTAGCTAATGTATTGATACATAAAATCACATACATGAGTAACAACATTAATTACCTCGTGATTCGGGTTTCCTTTGGTTTGTTTATTTTTACACAATTAACAAAATATCAATTTCGTTTATTGTTTGAACTCAGTACATTTAAGAGGAATTTCACTTTTTTTTTTTTAACAAAACATTGGCTACAGGAGGAGTTTAAGGGCCTACATCTGCATAAAAAAGGAGTATTAGTACGTGACTGAGCAGAGGATGAAGGTTTCATACCAACAAACAAAAAATTTCTCTTCTGTATGGCTGTCTCTGGATAGCTGTTAATCAGTTGAAACTGCACTCTTCTATTTGCTATCTGGCAGTCATTGAAAACTCCTGAGTAAATGTTTGAGATATTGGAATTCAGGAATACAGCATTTCCTTTCCTTTTGAATTCATGAAGTCGTAACTTCGAATTATCCAAATAAGAGGTTTGAAAATTCGAATTACATCTGAAAGTTTAACATTGGTTTCAATAGGAATTTCATGGGGAATAAACTTCCGTTCGAATTAACCAATAATTCGAATTATTGGAGTTCGAATTACAGAGTCGAACAAGTTGACAAGTATAAAGTCGAAGAAGCCCACAGCTTCTGATATTGATCGCAATTCTTCTGCCGAGTGGATTGAATGAAGACACTTCGTGAAAACAGAGCTTTTCTTTGTCAAGAAATGTGTAAATTGAACATAATTTCTCCACAGTTTGTTTTGGAAAGTTCCAAAAGTATCTCGAAAATGTCTCTAGAGTAAACAGCGTGGTTGCCATAACGTGCCATGTGAATGTAAAGCGGGATTTTGCTTCGCAAGTAATCATATCGCATACTTCCTTTGCTTCATTTACCCATTCCATTCTTTCACTCTTTCTCCTTTTTGATACCGTGTTTGTATGGTCTGTCGTTTCACTCGAATCATCAAGCTGGTCTGTTATACGTCTAATATTTGTTTCAAAGTGGAAAATAGCATTTTGGGCAAAGGAAGGTTCAATTCCTCGATTTTGAAGTTGATTAAACAAGAAGCATTATTTTACTATAAAAAGAGGAAGCTATAAATTAAAATGGCTGCTGATAAGTGTTTTCTTGAGTATTTCGGCGCGATGGATTGTGTTTGAATTTTCTCTTCCTCCATCTTCACTATCTTATTCATGCATTGAATAATATCCTTTTTATGTTCAATAATACGGTTTGTCCACTTCCAGTCTAAACCAATCGGGACCAAATTTCCAATTCCAACTCAGCTTTTTGCGCTCGATATCGCTGTGTGGTCCGCTTTTTATTGTCTTAATTCTTGCAAAAACGTAAATATTATTTGCAGTAGTTTCTGTTACATGCAGAGTACGGTATACTATTATATGAATAGCTCAGGAATTAAAAGTTAAATAAAAAGACGGCGATAAGAAGCGTATAAAATTGAGTTAGAACTGAAAGTTTGGTTCACATTGGATTAGACTGGAAGTGAACATACGAGTTTAAATATTTGCTCTGGCGTCTATTTTTCGACACTAAGCAGTCGCTCCAGTATCGTTACGTAGAGCGCGAGTGTGAGATTCGGCATTCTGTGGTAACATTCAAAGGCAGGAACACATACACGCACACACACATACACATTCACTCACTCACTCACTCTCTCTCTCTCTCTCTCTCTCTCTCTCTCACACACACACACAGAGATAGATAGATAGATAGATAGATAGATAGATAGATAGATAGATAGATAGAGAGAGAGAGAGAGAGAGAGAGAGAGAGAGAGAGAGAGAGAGACTGCGAGTAAATGAAGGTCAGTAGCAGACGCCTTCAGCCTGAGCGGTGATGCGCGCCACAAGTGAATGGAATGGATAGCTAAGAACGGGAGAAAAATAGTAGTGACTCTAAAATTGCAACAGCTTTCTGCCAATGGAACTTAACATTGGAGATGCTATTCCAACATCTGGCGAAGGGAGAGCCAATGTAGCGGGTTGGGAGTTCAGAGGCTTGCGGAAAAATTTCACACTCAAGATTAAATTGTGAACTTAAGATAAAATGAATTGTATGGGCGGTAACAACACTAGGGCTTACGCCCTTCCCGAAACTGTGAACTTGTGAAGTATTTTTTCTCTTCCTAAAAGGAAACTATGGCTTTTTTGAACACCGAGGAATAGAATATTATTACATATTCTATATTTTAGAGTGATCAAACTAAAAAATAAATAATTTAAGAATGAGCTAGGTGTTGTGCAACCGTACAACACTGGCAAAGACCGTTACTGTTTTAACTTTTAGGAAAGATAGAAAATATATCAAACAACATTACTAATTATCTCCTTTCAATAATCATCAAAATATGAACAAAAATTCCATAACAAATATATTCATACAAAGAGTAACCTAAACGAACAATCACTTTAACTTGCCCCTATTTAAGTATGGGAAAAAAATATGCATTTTTTTTTCTTCAGCAAACTAGTTCAAATTTTGTAGTAATGATAAAAATAGTCTAACCGTTTCATAAAAACAAGAAGTCCATCAGAATACACAACTAAATTCTTCAATTTACTCTTTTCAGAAGACAAAAAGCACAATTACAAGCACTCAAATTATTTATTTACCCCCGAAGCACAGAAACTTGACAGGTTCATTTCATACTTCAAATCACTAACTTCTTCATACCTTGGAATCACTAACTTCTTGGAGGGAATTTAGAAAATATAAATCGACGATAACGAAAGCAAAAAAGCTTCCATGAGACCCAGAAAGGAAGAATCAGAATGACGATGAGGAAATTATAGGTTTGTTCGTATGGGGTGTGATCGGTAGTATAAGGTAGTTGAGTGAATGTGACTTTACAGTGTCTAATTCGTGCAATATTATGCATCTCTCGCTCGAACGAGGAAGGTTTAACTTGCCTTCAATAACCTACCGCTTCAGGCAGAACCCCGACCATGATGATGAATATGGACTCTAGAAAAGAGTGATGAAAAATTCAGATTTTACACTATGAGAAAAGATTGTAAGAAGATAATACAGTAAGATTGTAAAAAGAGATTTGTAATGAGGAAATATTTTAAGAAGAGAAGACTGAACGAAAAGAAGGTTGTAAGATTGCAAGAAGAGAAGATCGTAAGAAAATAAGGTTTTAAGATTGTAAGAAAAAAGATAGTAAGAATGTAAGAAGAGAATATTGTCAGTTTATAAGAAGAGAAAACTATAAGGAAAGATCGTAAGATTCTAAGAAGAAAAGATTGTAAGATTATAAGATTGTAAAATTTCAAGAAGAGAAGATTGAAAGAATGTAAGAAGATTGTACGAAGATAGTAACATTGTAAGAAGAAAAGATTGACAGAAGAGATGATTGTAATATTGTAAGAAAAGAAGGTTGCAAATTTGTGAGAACAAAAGATTGTAAGAATAGAAAAGGTAAGTAAGATTGTCAGATAGGAAGAAGAGAAGATTGTAAGAAGAAAAGATTGTTATATTGTAGGAAGAGAAAATTCAAAGATTGTAACAAGAGAAGGTTGTAAGATGGTAAGAAGATTGTAAGATTGTAATCAGAGAAGATTTCAAGAACATTGCAAGATTCGAAGAAGGGAAGATTGTAAGATTGTAACAAGAGAATATTACTAGATTTTAAGAGAAAATTGTAACCAGGGAGGATTGTGAGAAGAAAAGATTGTAAGATAATTGTAAGATTCAAAGGAGATTGTAAGAAGAGAAAGTTGTAAGATTGGAATAAGATTGTGAGAAGATAACATTGTAAGAAAAGGCTGTAAGATTGTGAGAACAGAATGTTAGAAGAAGATTATAAGATTGTAAGAATATTTTAAGATTCTAATAAGAGAAAGTTTTAAGATTGTAAGAGAAGATTGTAAAAAGAGAAGATTGTAAGGTTTTAACAAGAGAAGATTGTAAAATAGAAGATTGTAAGATTACAAAAAGAGAAGATTCTATTAATGTAACAAGATTATAAGATTAGAAGAAAAGAAGATTGTAAGTTTGGAAGAAGGTAAGATTAAAAGAAGAGAAGAATGTGAGATTGTAAGGTTGTAAAAAGACTGGAAGAACGGAATGTTTTAGGATTGTAAGAAGAAAAGATTGTAAGAATTGTAAGAAAAGAATATTGTAAGATTATATAAAGATAAGATTGTAAGAAGGAAGATGGTAGAATTGTAAAAAAAATAAAAATGAAGATTTTAAGGTTGCAAGAAGAGAAGATTTTAAGTTTGGAAGAAGAGAAGATTGGAAGAATGGAAGGGAAGATTTTAGAAGGTTGTGAGATTAAGATTCCAAGATTTTAAGAAGAGAAAATTGTTTAATTGGAAGAAAAGATCGCATACTTGTAAGAAGTGAAGACTTTAAGAAGTTATCGTGAAAGAGAATACTGTAAGATAGGAAGAAGATTGTGAGATTGAAGGATTGTAAGAAAATAAGGTTGTAAAAATGTAAGAACACTAAGTTTGTAAGAAGAGAAGATTGTGAGATTATAATATAGGAAGATTGTAAGGTTGTAAAAAGAGAATATTGTAAGATTGGAAGAACAGAAGATTATAAGATAGTAACAAGGAAACATTGAAAGAAGCTAATATTGTAAGATTGGAGGAAAAGAAGATTTTTAGAATAGAAAAGTTCAATTTGTGTAAGAAGAAAAGTTTGTAGATTTGTAAGAATAGAAAATTGTAAGATTCCCAATGAAGAAAATGCGCCCCAGCCCCGACAGTCCAATTTTTGCCGCCATCGGCCCGGCGTCGGGAGTGTGACATTCAGGAAAAAGTCGCATTTAAAGGCGGCCCGACGCCAAATGGGCGCGTTAGGCCAAAAATCCTGTTGTCAAAATGGCCTAAAGAACGAAGCTAGGAGTGATCTTACTAGCTTAAACTGATCCTTGCAGTGTACCAATCAAACCAGTACATTTCGTGAAAATGGTAGGCGAAAGGGTGGGAAAGTATTTTTGCCTCCCTTGTCCCGACTATGAGGTTGGGATTTGGTCGGGATTGAGGAAAATGCCGACCATGTCCTAACAAGGCGGGGAATATGACGGCAAGAATAGTCGAAAAGAAGGCGTACCACCAACTATCTGAGACAATCTGCGGAAAACAATTGCAATTAAAATCATTGGTAGTCACGATACATCTACAATAGCCATTAATTTCTTCACTATAGAGATTAAAAAATTCAATTGCAAATGTCAGGATAGTCGGGCTTCACTAGGCAATCATTTTTCATGTTCTCGTTTGTATGTTGGAAACATTGAATTTTAAACTATATTTCAACGAACACTTAATTTCGTTAATAGGGCGTTATTCTATGACATAGATTTCGCTTTATGTGTTTTCTAAGGCGACATATTACACTTTTTGAGAGATACAAATTTAATAGTACAGCGATGATCAAGGTATTAAAGAAGAAAAACTGCACATAAGAAAGAAAAAAGGAAAGTATTCTTTAGTTTTATTTGTACATGATGGCGAACAACGCGTAACAACTCCATTCTAGACTGCCTGTTACTACAGATACCGTAAAAGAGCAGCAGTTTCACAACGTGAATCCATGGATGAACGGATAAACGACGAGCTACCAACGATAAGTGCAGAACATTCCTGTGTTCGAACCCAACAGCAGCCACTAGGATTATTTACTGTTGGAAAATTAACACCGTAAATCATGAGAGCAACCAATAAACAGCATTCATGTTTTGTTTTGACCAACTAAACACGTTTTTTATAGCCATATGCAGGCCGTCTTAGCTGTGCCGACGGCGGCAAATGCGTGGTGCCCGACTAACGCCCGACTGTAACTGTCGGGAAATGGTCGGGGTTTGGGCGGGAAATGATCGGGCCGACGCCGGCCAAAATGAGCGTTTTTCTGGAAGGTTTTTGCTGACTTTGGGGTTATCGGCCCGACGATCGGGAACCGAGTGCGGCCCGACCCTGACCGGCGTCGGCCGAGCGGAGGGCCGACCCTGTTTTCTCCATTGGGATTGTAAGGAAAGAAGATTGTAAATTTGTAAGAAGAGAAGGTTGTGATTTTATAAGAAATAAGAAGTTCTAGGACGAGAAGATTGTAGGATTGTAACGAGGGAAGATTGTAAGAAGTGTACATTGTAATACTATAATAAAAGAAGATTGTAAGAAGATAAAATTGTAAGCTTGTAAGAATGGAAAATTTTAAGATTTCAAGAAAATAATTTTGAATTTGCAAGAAGCGAAGATTTTAATATTTTAAGAAGATAAAATCTTAAGATTGGAAAAAGAGAGTTTCTAAGAAGGTAAGATTGTAAGAAGAGAAAGTTGTAAGACTGAAATAATTGTTTGTAAATTTTTAAGAAGATAATATTGTAAGAACAGGAGATTGTAAGAAGGAAATAATATAAGATTGTAAGAAAAGAAGTTTGCAAGAAGAGAAATTGTATTGTTGTAAGAAGAGAAGATTCTAAGATTGTAAGAAACTAATACTAAATTTGTAAAAAGAGAAGATGGTAAGATTTTAAGAAGAGAAGGTTTTAAGATTGGAAAAAGAGAGAATGTATGAAGGTAAAATTGTAAGGTTGAAACAATAGAAGATTGTAAATTTGTAATAAGATAAGATTGTATGAACAGATGAGAATATTGTAAGAATACAAGAGTGTAAGAAGAAGGTTACAAGATTGTAAGAACAGAAGATGGTAAAATTCTAAGAGATCAGCCTGAGCCAAAATTACCTAAAGGCCTAAAAATTAAATTCAAAATCATAAGAAGAGATGATTGTGAGATTTGAAGAAGAGAAGATTGTACGATTGCGAGAAGAGAAGATTGTACGATTGCGAGAAGAGAAGATTGTAAGCAAAGAAGATTGGGAAATTGGAAGAAGAACAAGATTGTAAGAGAAGATTGTCCCACATGGAAGTTCAGAAATGGTAACGAAACGTGCAATTTACGTCTAAATCCAACAATGGGCTTTCAAATGGCATCAATGTACATCCAAAATTTGATAAGCCAAAGAGATCCAACGGGAAACATCCAATGGACGCGGAAAACACGTCCGAACTGGACCTCCAAAAGAGATTAATGTTTGGATATCCAATGGAAGTCGAAAACACCTCCGAATCTGGATATTTCAAAGAGATCCAAGTAGGGAAATGCAATGGACGTCAAAAGCACATCCAAAACTACAGAATCAGTGATTCTGTCAGTTCTTCCCTGTCGAAGGGGAGAGGTTTTTGAATTTTATGGCATTTAGGCATCTAAGGCTCAGGCCGGGATAGAGGGAAAGTGCCATCCAGGGCCGATGTTGAAGGTGCCATCCCGGCATTTGCCTGGTTTGACTGAGGAAAAAGCCTGTAAAAACTCAGTCAGAATGGTCGGCCGCTGGGATCGAACCCACGACCTGTCGATGCTACGCCAACGCTCTACCACTGAGTTACTTTTTAAAAATATTTCCCGCCCTAAGCGGGCTTTAATTCCGTTTACATTACTTATTTCCCTTTACTAAAAATACTTATTTATCCTAACTACCTTAAATCCTAAGTTAAATTCACACACACAAACATCCATACCCTAGGTGGGTTTCGAACACACGATCTTGGAGTCAATGGACTAGCGCACTATCCCGAAGGGATGTCACAGCCCTAAATTTTCGAGCGCACCCCAATTATAAAATTTTTTACAGTTAAATATTGATAGAAACCATGCAAAACTCCAAGTGCACTCTCCTAATTTTGACTTTACCCTCCCAACCGAAAATCCTGAAGGAATCCCTGTACAGAGTTATTTTTTGCACACTATTATGAATCAAAGTAATTGGAAGGTGTACATAAAATGAAGGATGGCATCCCAAGTAGCACAAGGACATAGTGCCCACATGGGTCCCATGAGGTACCCACTTCGCTAGTGTCGATCAATAACTGACCTACTTTATCCCACTTTAGCTCACTTGATGCGATGTAGTTTCACGTGAGAATTAAGTGCATGTGCACATAAAAAAATGAAGTCAGTGTTATGCATGAAATGTGTTCTTTTGCTACGAAACACATATTAACAATTTGATTAAAACGTATGGTAATACGTATAAGTAGTCGGAGTAACTTAGATTATGTCCTCAGAGTTCATACAACGGTGTTTCTGGTCCTCTACAGTGTATTGTTTTGGTCTTTACTTGTCCGTGGCGGCGTGAACGAGTTGGTAAGATGCTGTATTATTAACGAAAAGATCCGTTAATAATCCGTATAAATAAAAGATCCGCGTCCCACTTGGAGATTTTTTTTAGTGTCTTTCAACACGGTTAATTTATGGCCTTTAGGCATTTTTGTCTCAGGCCGTCATGTTACTGGAAAGTCCGTACTTACCTATAATCAACCTTCATACAGACATCCACTGGATTTTACAGTCGAGTTTACTTTGGAAGCGCTAAAGACGTCCATTGTCTCCTCCATTTTACGTCCTATGGACACAAAATGGATCAGCTAATGGATGTCCACTGGACATACTTGTGCTATGTGGGGTACCATTTAAGAAGCTATTGTAAAAAGGAAATTGTAAGAAGATATTGTGAGAAAATATTTTAAGAATAGATTGTAAGAAAAGAATGAACCAGTGGCGTATTCTGGATTCACAGTTGGGACTCCCACCCAAAATAATAAGATTTACAAGGAGGGTATGGAGGGCACACATAGTATTGATGATGATTATAGGTGTTCTGCCTGAAGCCAGGTCATGAAGGTCCCTGGGCAAGATAAACCGATGGTGGTTGGTTGCCATTGCATTCCAAAGGATGAAGATGACGTCCCAAGAATAGAACCTACAGTTTAGCGTGTGCTTCGAACCACTTGTTTCCTCACCGGGAGTCGAATATGGAGCATTTCATTACAAGGCAGCGAGCATTACCATTCAACTACAGGGGAACACCCCATAATATTATCTAATTCTTAGAAAGCAACTTAATTCATACTTAATACAGTGTCGTTTAAGGAAAAATAATTGAAAGCAGGTTACACTGTGAAAGTAATCACAGGTCTGATACTATTTCTTAATCATAAATACCTTACTTGTATAAGGTGAAGTTGAAACTTACACACAGAAAAATTCACACTGCCATGACTGGGACTCGAACACGAACCTTCCAGTTCCCAGTAAGGTATGCTGTCTGTTGCACCGCTACAGCACACACAACTTATTTGTGATTATGTAATTTTCAACTTCACCTTAGAAGAGGTATTTGCGATTAAGAAGTAATATTATTCTTTCGTAAAACCTCATTAAAAATAAAATGTCTGCCTGTAGCGATTTTTTGCTAGAACTCCCGAAGGGATAGCTGGATCACTGAGGCGAGAGAACATTTCTGCAGAATAGACTCTACACGCCCAGAATATTCACAGGTCTATTTGTCAAGTGAGAACACTGAACGATTTCAAGAATCAGTGATAAAACACTAATTCTATGAATGTATGAAGTATTAAGGTAAAAGAAAGTTGTATTTATCTGTGAGGACGGGATAATTATCTGTACATGAAATTCATTCGGCATTCCATGTTTATAAACTTTCTATTAAGCTGAACAAGAAAGCCTCTTCTCATTTATTCCTCATCGAAATAAGCATCTCCTTCTCTATCGACAAAACGGACAAATTACTGAGGTGAATTTAATCGTACGGTAATGAATTTTACACCATACAAGGAATACATTATCGTAACAATGCGGTAATTACAATACAGTTTCCGTTCCTGTATCTTTCATTTCTTTTTTATTGACTTGTTGCTTGGTTCTTGTATGGAGCAGATGACTAAATGCCCTGTACTGGTTCGCTCGTCAGTTGCACTTGCCGTGACAACTCCATACACACTCTCACACAGGCAATTTTAAAACCGAAGACCTGGCTGTATATTAGCCCAAAGACTCCCAGTCCCATCCCACGCGCAACTGTGTGTTATAGCATGGAGCTTCCTGTGAGACTGCGCTGAGAAGCAGCGAAGACTTCGCAGGGTTGGAAAATACATCTAACAAATTTTATTTTGCAAACTTTTGCTATTCAGACTGCTTTGTTCACAAGCTTAGGCTTCGATGGTAGCCTAGATAGTCCACAGTATACGCTCCTGGAATGAACAAAACTTCACTGAATTTAGTGAAGTTTTGAAAGCAAAGAGACATGAAATTCATAGATTACGGGGGGAAGTTCGTAAACTAAGAAGAAGAAAAAAGGATAGAAAAGTGGAATGAATGGAAAAGGCTACAGGCGTTAGAAAGGACCTGTAGACTGCTAGCGAAGATGACTTTAGAAACAACCTGTATTACAGTTTTTACAACCAGCGAAGACAAGAAGGAAAGAAACTTGAAACTGGTAACATATACAGAAAAAAAGTAGATCTTCTCTTGAGTATGTGTACATATTGTCACGTGATTCTAACAGCATTATAGCGTTGTGCAAGAATGCAGCTGTGAAATCTGGCATCTTGTAACAGGATACGGATAGACGTCCTGAGAGAGAGAGAAAAAGAGAGGGAGGGAGATGAATTCTCGTATATATACTTAAAATACAAATACTAAAGTACAGATAAATACAAGCGGGACGGTAAAGGGAGGGAATAAAGGCATCTCGTATACCGTAAGAGAGCAACAGATACACATAGATCTTCTCTCTCTCTCTCTCTTCTTCGGACACTCCAACCGATGCTTATCATTCCATGATTTACGCACTGAGAGATGTATGATGTTGAACCGTGTATTTTTCATACTTAATGAAGCTGCCGTCAACGCTGATTTGGGGCGGAGGTGCTAAGCAGTATTTTCCTTCGTTGCTCCTTTTTTTCTGTACTTTCTTTTGAAAGTTCTTTTTTTTTCTCGAAAGAAGTTCTCAAGAAGAAGATAGAAGAAATCATAGGGATTATTTTCCCTTCTCTTTTTAACATTCTTTTATCCTTTTGATCTGGCAACTGTTTATAAAAAAGAAAGCTTTCACAGACTTTAAGACAAAGAGAAAAAAACTCCGTTCAAAAGAAAAGTTAAGCTCTTTTAACGACTTGTTTTTTTAAGTATTGTTCTTCTTCTGTTGGGATATCCGTTCTAAAATTCAGTCAATAATTTATTTCATGATCTTACGTTTTTTGTGTTTCTGCACGTAGAGGGAAATCAGTTCCTTATCGTTTTCTGTAGAACCAACTCCATGTCGGACTACTTGATTGGGATATACAAGGTCACTGTACCGAATTCTTTCGCCCTGTTTTCTTACATTCATAAGTAAAAATCGAACCCTGGATCTATTATTTGTTCGGCTACGCGTAAGATCTGTAGTTCTCTATACTGTAAAAAAGTAATACAACATACAGGGTGCGTCATAATTATGTTAACAATAATGGTAATTAGGCATGGAACCTTTAATACGTGAAAAGAACATTACAGCTGTTGGAAGGGCATTACAATAAATAGTAACGCAAACCTACGTCAGTGACATCTCAATGTGTTTCCTATCGGAACTACTTGGAATGGACTGGACTACAGCCATAATTGTTTCATCCAGTTCATCAACATTGTATACTTTCCAGCTGCACACTGTTTTTTTTTAAGCATACACCACAACCAGCAGAAATCAGACGGTGTTAGGTTGGGTGAATAGACACCCCAATTCAAAGATCTATTGGGCCCTATCCATCGTCTAGGGAATGCATCTTCCAGGATAGCGCGTAAAGGACGTGGATAATGGGTAGGTGTATCATCAAGTAGGAAATAGCACTCTGCACGAACTATGAAACGTAAGGTGGTCAGTGAGGTGGGAATGCAACGTATGAAGGTAAAAGTAGTAATCACTGTTTCCGTTCGAATAGTAGTAAGTATAATAACAATAATAACTAACACAATACCTAGGAAAACGTATTGACTACATATCCTACAACCTTCCTGAAGTCGGCGAAAAAAAACATACAGCTTAAGAAACCTTAGATAGACCAATAGGCTGCCGTCCGTTATCATTGTACCGTCTTGAAGAAAGTTTGAAGCTATTTATTTAGCAAGTTTTCTCAACAGTTTTGCTAAATTGTTTTAGTGCATCTTTCTCCAAAGCGTTTTTCTTCTTTCCTGAAAAGCTGTTATTTCACTTTATAGTGTTGCTTTCATAGATCGGTTAACGAATCAGCTAGAGCAAAATAATTACGATTTTCGTGCATCTATCCTGCGAGGTGAGCAATACTGCTATTATTATAAGTCATTTGGGTTGTCTATCTGCCAGGGAGTTCAACACTATGTGAATCGTTTTCTAATTCACTTAATATAAATTTTAAAGCCACTACAATATAGGCCTAACCATTATGAGAATATAAACTTTATCATCATCAGTAGTAGTAGTAGCAGTAGTAGTAGTAGCAGTAGTAGTAGTAGCAGTAGTAGCAGCAGCAGTAGTAGTAGTAGTAGTAAACTGCCATCAGCCATTTATCCCGATCTTGCGCTTTGCTCTTTGTGTAAGCGTACAATTTATCTTCCTGAAATTCTATCGAAAAAGTTCCACAATCTTCTACTACTGACTCTTTTCCTTCAACACGACCTTCAATTGCATTTTTCAGAGGATGCAATCCCTGTGTAAACAATGCCCTCTTCTTCATTGTATCAAGAATTGTTCGTCTCTCACTTTCCGTTTTCAGCGCGTTCTTACTACTTATTTTCTGTATGCAGCTGCTCTTTTTCAATTCCTCTCCAACTCAAATCCTTTCAGCGTTTTTCCATCACTCTTTCGGAGCCACTATGTTTCGGCCCCATACCACACTCCACTCCTTTAAAAAAAGAATAATCAATCTTTTCCTCGACTCTTGTTTCATCTGTCCAGAATTTGAATTTGAATTTACTTTAAGACCTTTAGACATCTGAGGCTCAGGCCGGGATAGGATAGTGGAAGGTACCCAAAATTTTGTAGGTGCCATCCCGACAAATGCCTGGAGTGGCTGAGGAAAACTCTGGAAAAACCGCTGGAATCTATCCAAGAACCTCTAGAATGCTAAGCCAACGCTCTAACACTGAGCCACGGCCGCTCGGTCATCATCTGTTCAGAAAAAAAGATTTATTTCCCTTATATTAGCTCTTTCTCCATTGCTATTCTTGAAGGAGTCAAAAGCGTACCGTTCCTTTTCTAAAATTGCACCCCCACCTTTACGTGCGACTCTGCATCAAGATAACTAATTTTTGGTGCACCCTGTGCCACAAATAAGTTAAGAAATAGTAGCTTAAGTAAGCTAATTCAATGGCTGGAATAACATAATGAAGCTACTTTACTAGCTTTAAATCAACTCGAATCACAATTACAATGAGTAATGGAAAATTATTCATTTCGTTGATGAAAATTAACGATAAATAACACATCAATAAAAACACTGAGCTTTGAGAATATTAATTTATCAAATTAACATTAATTTACTATTCATAAATCCCTAAAATATAAGAGATTTCATTTAATTCATAATTTGCTTTACATTTCTTTAGTTAAAATCATTATTCTGATTTTTTTCTCACTTCTTCTATTCATTAATTTTGCCTTCCTTTATGAATCAAAACTAACTCTTCTTATATTTTAACATTTTGAACCCAGTCTTTAAATGAAGAAAACAAAATAATTTGATACGAAACAAAATACAAACTTACAGTTTCTTCGGGAGGATTTTTCTTCTGCTTTCTTTAAGTTCTCCTTCCTCACAAAACGCTAAATTTTAAATCCTAATCGGTTACATCCATTCAAAATTTATGACTGGGCAAATAATAAAAAAAAACAAAAGATTTGCACAGATACAATTTTCAACTTATCCCCATTTCTTTAGAATCTCTAAAAAAAATAAACCAGTATATATTAAATTAAAATGTACACTTTGTTGTTTTCCATGTACGTATTTACGTACAGAAATGTGGTAGCTAACGGGAGGAAGTAGTTAAAAAGGAAAAGAGTGAGAAAAGTACTGTTTTACTGGTTGTGCTTTTTGATGGGTGTGGTTGAACCACAAAACATTAAACAAATTAAATACGTGGTTTCGCTTGATGCTAAGATACGGAAATTGCGAAGGAAGTCAACGAATTTCATTGCATGATCTTTTTGTTGGTGGAGGGTGAACGGTTGGTAAGAGGACAGCAGCGAGGAAAGGAGAGGAACCACTGGTTTTATTGGATCCTTCACATATGATATCTAATATAGTAGGAAACTGCAATTAGTAGGGGAAAGGGGATAGTTGGAGCTTGAACAGTGGCGAGTGGATGCACAGAAAAATGTGTTTTGATACAATAATTCTAAGGTGTTAACCGAATCAAAGCCCGAGTAAATACAGTTTTTGTTAACATGTTTAGCCGAAATCAGGGAAATGAGTCGAACATATAATATATTCACCTCACCGTTTTAAAAAGAAACATTTAGTGCTTCTTTCATAATGGTGAGTTGGTAATATAATTACCGTTTTTTAATTTCACCATAAATGTAGAATTATCGACAATCACACATTGTACATTAACAACAAAATTCCTATCCTTGTTTTGCCGAAAACAAGAATAGGAATTTTGTTCTCAAGACTGCAGGCGATGAAATTAAAACTTTAAGATGAATTTTTAAAGAAAACAGTCAACTATATTTCAATGCATTCTTGTGGAAATTCATTTAGAATTTTTCTTACGAGAAATGATCGTTGTGATTTCAGAATGAACTTGTAACAACGAAATTACCAGTTATTGATTGTAGTTTTAAAATTAAAAAAAAAGGAAAAAATAGATTGAAGTTAGCAAAGTGATCCGATCACGTAATGTCTTTACTTAAGTCTTGATGCAAAGAATCGCAAATGATAGAGAATTGTGTTTAGGTAGAAGGTAGTATTTTAGTCCAGAGTGTGAGAGTACATACAAATATTGTATTACTGTAGTGTAGAGGACCGGAAATCCAAAAGAAAGAACTTGGTTTATTCTTTTCACGTTGGTTTCTTATTTATATATATATAAAAAGAAAAACAAATAAAAGGAAAAGGGAGGAAGAAGGCGAGAAAGGAAAGGAACGTATCTTGCTTCCTTCCTTCGAAATGCACTGAACTTCCACAGAGAGAGAGAGAGACAGAGTTAGTTCTACGGACGCAGGCGAAACAACAACAGGACCAACGAAGAGACACAAAGCACTGCATTGTGTAAGCCACAACAATCCTACAGTTCCAAGGAAGAGAGGAGTTAGAAAAAAAGAAACAAGAGTCTCCCCCAAACAAAGGGAAAATGCAATAGCGTGGTTCCTGCTAGCTTGCGTGGTGTTTGTTGGTTGTGAGTGTCTGAGCTTTGCATCAGTTTCGCTGTTATTCAAGGCACTTCTTTCTTTCTGTCTCTCTTTGGAAAGAAAACACAGAAGAAAGAAGGAAGATAGCTTTCATGTATCTTATCTCGGTCTTTTCTTCTTCTTCTTCTTCTTCTTCGATGCCGTTTTGTGTTTTCACAGTCTCTCCTTAGAAAAGATAGCGCGGAGGCAACGACATCTAGGCAGAATTTCAATATCAATGGCAACTAATAGCTGCAATCTCACGCTTCAGAATACAATGCGTCCTTTTTCCCTTGTTATAAAGAATGCATTAATGAATGGGAAAATTACTAATTGCTCATAAATATAATGGCATCTTTTAAGTATTGAATACAGTAGATCCGGATTTTTTTTTTTTTTTTCGGGTGAAGAATTCATTAAACTCTCATGTAATATAAGGGACCAAGTAAATTAGGCTCTTTTACACTTTAGGGTAAGCAAGCATGTTCCTTGCACTGAAACCTTGTTTCCAATTTAGTATATATTTGTAGGTTTTAGATTCAGATCTGTTAGGTTTCGTTAGATTATATTAGTTTAGAACATATTATGTTAGTGAAAATGAAACCATACTTTCCCTAAACTGGATTTGTTTAGTTTATTGAAATATTCAGTGATTGAACTAACCTTCTCAGTGCTGAACAGCTGTACAGTGCTACGAACATAAGAAAATCCTCCGCAAAATCGCTAACTATGGGCAAAAACGAGTACATTTTATTATTTCGTATGGTAACGAAAGAGATCAATCATATGAGAATTTTTATATCTACAACAAACTTCGGTCCTTCGTCTTTCGAAATATATATTAAGCATAAGATATCATGAATGTGTAACTTAGATAAAACAAGATAAAAAATCTATCTCAGTATTATACCAATCTTACCACCAAGGGTTGAGTAGATCTTTACATTAAACTACTGAGGAACACATATTGTTCTAATTGATTCATCACAATTAAAGACCTGAATTGCAAAACAACCCAAGTCCACCAGAGTATTCTTTTTTTCAGGAGGAACAAAAAACAGTCCAAGGACTTGCAATGTTATTCTATTCATCTCAAATTATTTCGTATTAAAAAAAAAAAGATTTCTTAGTGGGAGTTAGGATGTAATAGTATGTACGTACTTGCCCTTAGAACATAGATGCCAAAAAAAAAATGAAAATACGAAAAAAGCGGACTTGGGATGTTTTGCAATACGCTGTTAAAGTCGTCTGCTACTGAGAATTGTGGGGGCCGCCATATTGGCTTTGAACAAACAGTTGCCTAGGAAACATCCCATTTAATCTCTATAGGATTTTGAGAAAGGTTTCAAAAGAAGGCTTGTGCTCTGTAATTAGAAACATCTTAACTGATATGTGTTATTACTTACTTACTTTAACTTTAAAGTTCATGTTGATAATAAAAGAATAAAATATTTACGGATCTAATGAAATATTAAAAGAAATATCGTATTTCATCTGACAACCCACCTGTTGCATAATAGCAATGGCGTTATCAAATTACGCGTTTGTAAATGTTTTGCGAAGATGAAAGTAAAGTAGCATTAGTCGACAAAACTTACCCGATGTAGGGTTGCCAGCTGTTTTTACTAAAATAGTACAAATTTAGTGCAAATTTATTAAAGTTTTCGTCTAAATACACATTCTGTAACAATTCGCAAGAGCTTGCAACACTGATAACCCAATGAAAGTCTCAAATAAATGACAGAAATTACTTTTTAATGATTTGTTACTATAATTCCTTTTATTTTTAATATAATAATTATTATTAACCGGTATTGCCTTAATATTTCCCCTTATACAGATGCTCTTGCATTATGCGACTTCCCGATAATTAGTCAATGAAGCCATTATTGTGCTTAGATTATGAAGACTTCTTCCAATTCTCAAACGGGACGGGGATAAGTCATAGTGCTGTTACCGCCCATACAATTCATTTTATCTTTATCTTATCCAATTCTCAATGAATTACACAGTTTCTTTGTCGAAATATGTAAAAAGTATTGAATTTCCAATACATTATAGCGAAAACAACATACATACCAATATCCAGAACCGGACCAGGGATTCTCTCCATTTCTCCATGAGTCGTGCATCAGAAGCATTCATATGACCAGATCGATACGTTCTTTTGTCATCTCTCAGAGGAAAAAAAGTTAAAAAAAAGCTCTCTTTCTCTACCCCTCTGTATTACTTGCCCCGCACCTCCCCTTATCTACAGTAGATACGTACGGTCTTTATACATAACGTTGTTTTAAATGTAGAATTGCCTTCCCCTTCAGAATTACCCTAAAATGTCGAAATCACGCGACATTGGTCACGTGCCGTTGCGGTGTGGGAGCTCCATCATCTCGTGTTAATTGAACACGAAGATTTTTCGTGTCCTCTCAGGGAGATCCCTCCCTCTGTCCAATTGCTTTTCCAGACGCTGGTTTTATTGATCAATACTTGTAGATGAGGAAGGGAAAAGTCACTCAAACACACAGACGTAATTATCTCATCATTGCTCATTTGGAGCAAAAGGAGAAAAGAGAGATATTTACACACAGATATTCAGAAGAAACCGTATTTCTAATACATTTTTTACAAATAATATTAAGTTGATGTATCATTTTTATAATATTTCTGGTTGAAATAGCAATGATTGTAGAGCATAAACGATCAATTTCGGCTTCAGATGCATATAAGCAGCGTGTAGACAGTACCTTGTTGGAACAGCTATATGATTTAAAGATGCATAGTCGCTGGATCAGAGGTTTAGGGTTCAATTCTGAGCAAAGCAATACATGTTTAACTAGGGGAAAGCAGGCTAGCTGCCATGACTCGAGATTTGAAGTTTATTTAGAGAGACAAGGACTGGTCGATATGGCATTAGAGCGTCTCAGGATTCAAGCCTGGACATTTTTAACTAAAGAAAGGAGAGCTACTCGGTATAATATTGAAGTTCAAAGCTAGTTACTCCTACCTAGAGAGAATCGGGATCGAACCGAAGATCCCGCATACCAGAGATGAGCGATCTACAGCTGACCCACCGCGACACAAAACGAATCTGAAGCTGGCTGCTTTTCTCTTGGCTTGTTCACTTTTGGTGTTGCACCATCCATAGCTGAATGATGGCTAGGAAATAGTGCTCTTTCTAGTTTAAAGTCATTTGACGGTAGACCAATATCGTCAATGAAAAATACAATCTTAAGTTATGTGTACAATCACAAGGGAGGCCTATTCGGTACGGCATCGAGACTCAAACCTGGCTACTCCTGCTTACGCCTACTCGGTACAATATCGGATATAACTCTACGTTACTTAATACGAAAAAAAGCAGTGTAGTTGGTATTCGAACCTAGCTGCTTCCACTTTAAGGGAAAGACATCCAAACAGTAGAGCATTGGATTCCTTGGTAAAGGCGGTCAAGCACGGGACTTACCTACGCAACGAGAAGTTGGCAGTAGGTCGAATTCAAATCTTAACCAATGTTTTCTCACCTGACAGTTGGTAAAGGCGGGCGATACAGAGCTTCAGGAGAGGAGATACTGCATTGGATTCAAATCACGATTAGAACATTGTATTCTAAAGTCGCTTACACAGGAAACTATCATCTATAGGATGAAGATATGTGGTAATCACATACAAGAGTTTCTGGTGTTCTTATGTCTTTTAGTTTATACTATACTTAATAAGGGAAAAAAGAAGTAGTCAGTAGAGTATCGGTTTCCTTGGTAAAGCCGGTCGAGCAATGAACCATAGGTTGAACATACGAGACTTCAGGAAATAGCTACCCAACAGGGAATAAAGGAGTAATCGGTAGAGCATCTCATTACAACACTATCCTTTCTAACATGCATTTTTTGTTCTAGTCAGCTTAAGTTTTAAAGATACTTAATTTAAATGCAAGATAACTTCAACTGACATACTACCTATTTATGGCTCTTAACGAAAAGCTTTTAAAGCAAATGACTTCACATTTCAAGGGATGTTTAAAGCTGAGAACGGAGTGGTTCGGAACCCACTTTACAGAGTAGGACCCGTCCTTAGCTCATCAGTACATTTACATTTAAGATTAGTTACGACTCTTAACGAAAAGCTTCTTAAAGCAAATGACTTCACATTTCAAGGGATGTTTTAAGCTGAGAACGGAGTGGTTCGGAACCCACTTTACAGAGTAGGACCC
>JAGDQP010004994.1:63306-81298 GCA_022664845.1 Lepisma saccharinum | reverse complement strand
AAAATTCGCGTCAAGAGAGGCTTGTGAACATCGACTGTCTCAATTTTTTGCTAATAGGGACAAGGGCTTCTATGAGATAGGCATCATGATATTACCTTCCAAATGGCAAACGTTATCGAACAAAACGGCGCATATGTGACCTAAATCGGATCATTCTAACTATGGTAAGTCAAGCCTTCAATGTCATGCAAATATAATGGATTACTTTTTACTACACCAGATATGACTGAGAAAGAGCTTCGTACTCTTTTATGAAATGTAACCATAACAGGTGCGACACGGCGGCTTTTGTTTGTGGGTGACCATGTAATCGCTGCTGTGTTAAATAGGGATCGTAGCCTTTTATGAATATGTAATTACAAAATGCAACACGGCGTAGCGTATAGCCCCAGAATATAGAGTACGTTCTTAAGCCACCGTGACAAATACCTCACTGCGGCTTGTATAGCCCTGGTAAAATAGTATACTATGACCTCCTATAACCTGTTCTGTAGGTTAGCTCGAGTACGGCCATCATGGTTTTATAATATGGCTCATAGCCTTTTATGAAACAAATTAAATTTTCATTAAATTAGAAACGCGTTCAAGTCACATCATTCTACTGGGGAGAACATTTATTGATAGTGTAAATTATATCAATATCTAATTATCCTATGATACTCTATGTTGACGTACATTGTATTTCATAACGTGTTACAATATAATATCAACATCAACAAAATAAGTATACGAATCGTTCATATTTAAAAGAACATCAGTCCACAATTAGGATATTTTTAGTTTGGCAGTATTTTATAGAAACTATAGTGAAAGCTGAGCATATATAAATTAAAATGAATTGTAAAAATCAATTACCTTATGTTTTATAGTGACCTGACAAATTTTAAGATGGTATCACTCAAGTACTTATTATTAGGAACAAGCTTATCTATCAGAAAAAGTTTCTATCAAGGGAATTAAAATTATGGATTTTGAAAGAGTAAATAGTTTTCCTCTAGAGTATTTAGAACACTATAATAATATTTTAAAGTGTCATGTGAACAACGAAAACCCAAACGATGACTAAAATTACAGTAAGTTGAAGTTCATGATTTTTATGTAATTGAAAACCTAGTGCAACAAAGTTTAAAAGAATCTAATTTATAATTATGGAATCAACATAAACATTATATTTTCGTAGTTTAGAAACAAATGAATGCAAACAAAACGAAACGAATTGCACACAAATTGAAATAAATGCGTTTTTGTACCTTATACGCGTTTTTGTACCTTATACGCATTTTTGTACATTTACCAATAAATGTGTTTTTGTACATTTACAAATAACATAGTCACATATTGCTAAACGATACTCGTACATTCTTATGACTCAGAATGAATTTTCAACCAACAATCCTGTTAATGTGCATAGAATGAATCTCACTTATTTATTTTTTATTTGAAAATTTTTTTCTCAATTTTTCATTAACTTGTACTATTGGGCTGATGTCCTTTTAAAAATATACAATTCACTTGGTTTATTGATATAAGTGTATAATCGAGCGACGAGGCTCTTAAAAAAAATTAACATGAAACTCACCGAGAATCGAACATATTACACCTCATTTGCATTAAGAATATCCTCTTATCACGGGCGTAGCTATAATTCCGCGAGACCTCACTTTGCCGTGATGAAAGAAGTTATCCAGGGGGGGGGGGAAATTCAGCAAACGTGAGAAGAGAAGGAGTCTCAAAGTTTGATTTTAAACCTTTCACAGAGTTTCTGTAAAGCGAAGGACGTCGTTATGCATTGACGGAAATTTTCACACAGTCTGGACAGAATCTCCATTTTAGAAATTTGTTAACACTGTTCTGCACAGTTAATATGTGCTTTATACATTCATCAAGAATTTGCTAAAATTGCATGGTGGAGAAACAGCTTCAAGGATTCTAAAATGTTTACTGCAAGGGAGCACAGATTTCTAGTTCCGCTACTGCGCCTTATGCTTACAAAAACTCATTCCAAAATAGTTCGAAGACAATACTGTACTGCGGGTTCGATGTAAGTCTAACATAATCAATTATCTGTTATTTTGTCCAGTTCATTTATAGTATGTTTGCACACACAAGCATGAAAATCCGCAATTCTCATCTATTGTGTTAGACGACATTAATCGGTATTGCCTGTCGTGGCATTCATTTCTCGAGTCAGGAAAATATGTGAAAAACCTGTTTGGATGGCTGACCTGGTCTGAGTTCGAAACCAGGACCGTACATGACGCTCTGGATCGAAGTCACATTAACTAACTGTTCAACCTTCTGAGATGTCGCATTGATAACATTAAAGGAAATGAAATTTAAAAAATCATCTTACAAAATCATTTAGAAATTATACAAATAACTTACATAGTATAACTAAAAATGTTATTATTATATAAATAATGAATTATAAAATTATGATGATGATGATGATAATGTTGAGTGATCTACCAGAATGTAGGTCTTGACCCGAAGGCCACTGGCAAGGTCAACCGATGATGGTTTGTCATTCTCTTTCATAAGATGAAGATATCCTAAGAGCAGAACCCGGGACCGTTGATTATGATTACAAGGCAGCGAGCGGTACCACTCACTCACACGGTACATCATGAAAATATTACAAAGCCAAACTTACATATTTCGAGTGTTTAAGTAAAATGAAGTTGAAATTTCGCATGGTTTGTTACATAATAACGAAGAAGAATATATATATATTGTTTTTCATAAAAAGGAATAAATGGCAATTATTATCAAGATAAAGTAATTAATAGAGCCAAACAGAATTGTCTTCAGAAGTATTCTGTTCGTGCAGTCATGACGTGAAATACACCAATACATTACCACTTGCAACCCTGTAATTCGTCCACCTAGCTTTCAGCAGAAAAGAGAGGCAATGTTGTCAGTTTTTTTAAAAGTGCATTGCTGTCCAAAATGTTACATGTGCCTGCTATTGTGAAACAGAAGAGTAGTTAAAACAGCCACGAAATAAGGTGAAGGTGACAATGGAACACCGGACCCGAACGCATTTCAAAGTCAGACTTGTCGTTGATCAAGACGTTTGGCAACAGGTAGTGCGCTATTGCCAAACTCTTTGTGGGGGGGGGGGGGGGGCAATAACACTTTGACAAGGAAAACGAGACAAGTGATTTTTCGAATACATTGATTTGTATAGTGCTGTGTTTGTGTTTACGGTCTTGTTGATCGTTTCGTTGCTGTTCTATGGTGAACACATCGTTGTTGCTGCTGTTATTGTTGATGTTAACTGTTACTTTCCGTGTGTGAATTACTTCAGGTGTGTTGTGAAGGTGGATTCGATATAAATTGCTAACTCTAGTGTTACAAAATCCCCCTGTGTTACAGACAGGACAGGATGAAAGGGAAACCTCTTACCGCAGGTGAGAAAAATATGTTATTAAATGTGTATGCATATTTCCGAAGTCAGGAGTGTCACGGTCGCCTAACCGTGCATAGACAGTTAGTCAGGATTTGACAGTCTCAAACTAGGTGACACGAAGTTTCACTCTGATACGAAGCCTGCAAGTTCGGATGAAGATTAGTATTTAGTGGCGAGGTGGCAACGCCGCATTCTTTTGTGAGCAGACCATAACCAGGACGCATGGCGGAAGACCGTGGGGAAAATCAACGGAAACTAAATACGCATGTTAGATCATTCTTTTGATCCAATATTGGTTGTCTACCTATCCGAACTAATATAATGGATGTTAGTGGTGAAGAAACCTGTAAAAAGTATCTAACGATGTATGGTAAGAAATTAACAGAAGGCCACATTTGTGGTACCGCATGTGCAGACTAAGGGACGAGTGTATCACCGGACCAAGGTAAACGTTTTACATTTCTTTTAGCAGTACGTTTGTACGAAGCTATAAGTTACGAATCTTTGGAAATACGGCAGAACCATTACGCAATTCGTAGCGACAGTACCGTATCCCAACAAAAACTTAAGTGTGTACCCAATGAACCGCTATTGTACAAGTGCCGAGAAAGTGCTGGAAGCAGTCCCATGATATTCATTGTTTCTTCCGGTTTCTTTGTGTGTTATAAAGAAATTTTTATTAAATAAGTTGTGCAAATAGCTAGGGAGATTGCTAGTGGGCTTTAAATATAACCTAATCTTTAAGTATCGGTGAATAAGCGTGCACGCTATTAGGTCTACTGTGCTTGTAAACCATGCAGGGTATGCAAACCATACTTAATCTAACGCAACTTAATGTTACCAGTACCGGTATTTGTAAATAACGTGTATTCGGAGTTTGTAGGTATAAGTAAATTGAGGAAAAGAATGCATATACCTGTTATCTTTACACATAAGGTGCTTAAATGCATTTGTATAGGGCAGTAGTTCTATAACTGAAAAAAAAGTTACCTCTGTCGTATGAATAGCTGTAAACTATAAATACTGGCCCGAAAAAGTTTCTAGAACAATATTAATATTCAAGTGTGTAGTCCATGGGGTGCTTACAAGATGTTTGTTTTTGAATTGAGTATACATTAGAACATTGTTTAAGCGTGTTATAAGCGTACACAAGTGTGTCTTTATGGCACAATGAATATTACAATAACCGAACCTAATTAAACTTGATTCAAAGTAATGGTAAAACCATAGTTGCTGATTCAAGGAAAATTATACAGTAAAGTTACAGTATACGAAGTAATTTCCTGGTAAAGCTAATAGCTAAACAAAGCATATATTTATACGTAATAGTAACCATTTTTCGTAAGCGTTGGGCCCAGTAGGAATAATATTGAGGTAGCCGGCGTGTTGTATAGTTAAATGATTGTCTAGTAGTATACAAGGATAGTTATGCAAAATAAGCTAGTGCAATTGGGAAGACGAAATAGATACTTTAGTAACGTGCCTGGTCGCATGAAATAATAGTTCAGTAATGCAAGTTGCCGTGAATACGGAAAGTAATCCGTGTTTCCATTGAAATCGCTGTTTTTTACGTATATTATTATTCAGTATATGGTATCTCTCTTCTTGGTCTTCCAGTAATCTGGAATGTTTGTTGTCGTTGTGGCATTATAAGGTACGTAGTTCTCAACGTGTGTAGAAAACTAAAAGCCGTAATTTTGTAGGTTAACTATAAATAAGGCTATTTGGGAAAAGTATTTGCTTAAAGTCAGAGATAATTTTATAAATAGCTGTATTCATGACAGTTGCCTATAAGTAACAAACCGGTCAACTTTAATCTGGGTTTATCAAAATGTGTTCGTTGTAATATTTTCATAAATTTGATGCGTACGTATTCGGAAGTTTCACAGCTTGAAATCGTTGGTTGCTGTCATACAGTGTACTATTGACGCAAGAGAAGTTCACTTGTGTTCAGAATTACCAAGAAATTTAACTGTGAGCCTCTGCGGAGTATTTAGGAAAGTAATAAAGTATATTATCTGCACTTTATTTACGTACTTTCTTCTTTATTGGATAATAGTCTATATCAGTATTACTATAGTTTGTGTTTATAGTAAGGGTGAGCAGTCAGCTACCTGTCGTGATATTATAAGCAGTATTTCAAAGCGTGTATTCTTTTGTATTAGGGTAAGATTACACAAAAAGCGGTGCTTGTTAGTAATATAATAACTTGCCAGTCAGGCAAGTTGTTACATAATCGTTGACGAGGCATTGGATTTTAGCGGAATACCGTTCCATTACCAGTTGTCTCTGTGAATAACAACACATTCCTCTTCGTGGAGAGCATTACTCAATCGAGCGTATACACACAGTGTCTATCTTATCTTTTTGAAATTACGGTTAATTTTACTGCTCGCGGCGTCCTCCTACGGAGGAAAGTGAGACGGGTAACAGTCCAGGGGATACAAATTTGTAGCGGTAACGAGTTCACGACTGCGACTAACTGTAGTGGTGACAGGAGGTTCAGGGAGATATAGAGGCAGTCAGGGCAACTCATAAAAAGACATCAGAAGCTACTCAAGTATCTCCCTCGACAATCATGAGTGTAAAAAGTGAGTTTCATCGTTCCGAAAGCATGGTTTCGGCTCCAAGCAAGAAAAAAATGGCCGAACGACAGGAAGGTAACGAGACTTCAAAAATACGATACCTTTACTCAGGCAGCAATTCGCCTGAAAATTCACAACATGTATAGAGAAAATAAGCTTCCGACGTTACCTAAAATCCAGCGCCTTTTAGCACAAGATGATGATTTACCGCAAATTTATCCATCAACAATTCGCCGCTTGATTATTGATATGAGGTTTCAATTTATTACACGAAAGCGTAAATCTTTGTTGATAGATAGAGATGATATAATCGCGTGGAGAACAGTTATCTGAGAAAGATTAAGCAATACAGAGAAGCTGGTAGAACTATAGTTATGAGGATGAAACTTGGCTAAATGCGGGTCACACGAAATCAGAAGCATGGGAAGACACTACAGTGAAAAGTGCAGAAGAGGCATGGAAGTAAGTTTTTTTCCCTGGCGTTAAGGCACCGTCAGGAAAGGGGGGAAGGATAATTCTAATTCACGCTATGTCCGACGATTGTCTAATTCCAGGAGCTGAGTTAATCTTTCGGGGAACCAAAACAAGAGATTATCATGGGGAATTGGACGCAGCAAAATTTGAGAAATATTTCAAGGAGACGTTGCTTCCCAATATTCCACCACAGTCTGTCATTGTATTAGATAACGCACCCACACATTCCGTAAAAGTTCCCACGAAATCTAGTACTAAAAGAGAAATAATAGAGTGGTTTAGAAGTAAAGGCATTCAGTGTGACTCCAGCTCGAATATATTTGAAACTGTAGAAATATTGAACAAAGTTAAAGTCAAAGTGGAGGTACCGTATAGAATTGACCATATTGCCAGAGAAGCCGGCCATGAAGTACTGCGTCTCCCTCCATATCATTGCAAACTGTCCCCGATAGAGAATATTTGGAGCCAGATAAAAGGTTACGTTGGATTGGAAAACGATATATCCAAGTTAAAAGGTGTACAAAGGTTACTGGAGGATGGAATAAAACGAGTGACTACCGAAAATTAAAAAAAAAAAATAAGAAAACTGAAAGACAAATGTGGGAAACAGATGGTTTGGTGGAAGCTATTCATGATAAACTTGTAATAAACTTAGGTGATGACGACCACGACGACGACGATGGTGATGATGATAGTGATAATGACTATAGTGTCGACGAGGATATTGACAGTGTCGATGATGACTGGGAAGAGGAGGTAAGCATGGAGGAAGACAATGGAATTTGTTATCTCAAGGAATACATTTCGCAATTCCCCAATGCTTTTCCTATTGTAAATATTTCTATAATTGAAAGAGCCACAACATAATCATTTTTCTATTGAAATGTCCCGCGTGTCTTCTGAGCACGTGGACATTCTGTAAATAAATAAGCATGTTTATAGGCCATACATATGTATAAGAATGTAAACATGTAGTGACACACATAAGAGCAGACAACGGTCAACTCCACAAAATAGGAGCAGATGGAGCGGATAACAGAAGACAGATGAAGCTGTAAATCAATATAGGAGAAGCAAAAAACACAACTAAAATCACCTATGAAAAGGAGCAGCGCAAGGCAAAAGGTCACTCAATCACCGGGTGCTCAGCTCCTCTCCTTTCTGCGTTCGCAGTTGGCTTTGTAACTAAAACACTCCTTAGTACGCAGTTTGCTATGTAACTAGAACCTTCCTGCACACGCAGTTGGCGAAGTGACTGGTGTGTATTCTCACCTATAAACCTATTTCTACTATACGCAGTTTGCTCTGTAACTGCCACAAATACCCGGTACGCAGTTGGCTCTGTTACTGATGCCATCCCCGCACGCAGTCAGCTCTGTGACTGGTGTGTACTCTAACCTTAAGTCAATACTTCTCCTGTACGTAGTTTGCTCTGTAACTGGTACAACTACCTGCACGTGGTCGGCTATATAACCGGTGCTATCCTACATATCATAATCTTTATCATATCACCCAAAGAAGAAAACATCCTAAAAGTCATACTTCTAAATAATCTGTAATTAGTATCATACGGAACGGTAATTTTGTTAACATTACTTTTTTATATAAATAAATGGTTGAGGGTTAAAATCCACTCCCAAGTACTAATTGTCTCCACCTATCAAAATAAAAAAGAATATTACGTAGTGGTAGGAGTCGATTTCACATTTAAACATTACGATATAATGATGTTTCTTTCTAGGTCCCATGCATCTCAAACGGATGTTATAGTTTCGCGTCCTTTTCAGAGTTCCCAATGATGATTATTATTATTTGTTCTTCTTCTTCATGTGCTAATTAACATTATGTGCCCTAAGCGTGTCTCCATCTTGAGAGCTGGCAATCCTCCAGAAACACAACTCTGGAGAAACAAAGTGAGACAGGAAATGGACTTTGCTTTACCTGGAAAGGATACAATCTCAACATTCACTTGGCGAGACAGGGCATACCAGAGTCCAAGCAGGAAGTTAACCATTCCAGGATTTAAACAGCTGCACAGTTTCCCTAGTGCCACTTGGTAGCCACGCAGTCTACCATTAGAGCGGCTGTCCATATTATTATTATTATTATTATTATTATTATTATTATTATTATTATTATTATTATTATTATTATTATTAAATACTTCTACTACATTCTAACTAAACTTCTAGCTTTATAGTATTATTCTAAAATGCTTATATGAATGTGTCATTTCATGCCATTCCGCTACAGAAAGTATATAAGGAAATCGTTTTTAACCAGATTACATATAAACATATATTCAGAGGTACAACTGTGCCATGCTTTTCTGTTATATATGATAAGAGTGATATGTGGATATACATGAATGTTTCCCGTTCTTTGAAAATGAGTATTGCATTATTTTCAGTGATTTGAATTTATTCATAGCCTTCAGGCATGTAACGCTTCAGGTCGATTTCTAATGTCCTTTTTTCATGTAAATTTAATGAATGGAATATCAGCTGACGCGAAAAATTAGGTAGTTTATGTTAAACATTTAGCCTTAATAAATCTTCTCGTGCGTTTAGAAAAAAATATTTGTAAGTGTTCCTCTAGTCAGAACATTGCCTCCCCCGAAAGTTGCATTTCGTATTAGTGGCAACATCCCACTGGCCAACTCTGGCTGTAGCTTTCCTTCCGGTTTCTTCTCAAGTTAAGGTGACGGGCAGTGTAGTGAATTGTACATATTGATCAGTGCATGATATGTGAAGGAACAATTTGTATAAATAAATTTTATAAAGGTATAAAAACACTTTTGATTTTTCGTCTTTTCAGGACCTAATTCTCAAACATTTTACTGAATTAACTTCATCGTTGAATACATTTAATTTATTTCAATTACAATGAAAATGATAATACTAAAATTATTTAAATAATAATTTTGGAATAAGAAAAAAGGTGAAGTTACCTCTTCTTCAGAAACCACTGGAGGGTTCCACTGTCTTCACTGCTCAGATAGCGCTTGAACAACTCAAAAGGCTTCACCGCATGCATTCTGTTATCTGGATCCAAGGCGTACGTGATTTGCAACTGCCAGTAAAGAAACAATTAATAAACCAATTTAATATTCTATTCCTTTACTTTTATAGTAACAATGAATAATATTCATTCTTATTGTAAAATAAAATGCAAATCTGAAAATAACTCATTGTTATGCAGACATAACAATATTATTAGCTGTAAGGAACAAGGCAATACATTAAGCAGAGTAAAAAGGTTCATGGTTAATAAAATTAACTGTGCAACACATTCGTTTTCTCCATTAATTCGTGACTTCATAAACAGTCAATAATTTTGTATCTATTTCGTTTTTGCCAATTTATATTTGATTCTAATTATTCCAATTTACATTTCGACATTGTTTGTTTTAGCAGAAAAAAATTAGAATTCGCATAATGTCAAAGGCGTATGACATAATTTTTTACGATAGTTCTAATTTCTGAGCTAAAATAAATGATGTCAACGTCTTAGATATTTCATTTTATACACATTCACAAGTATTATTGGCGCCACTTCCCAAATTTTCATTATTGCTTGCCATTTGTACAATATATGTAACAATATTAACACACACAACCCCCCCCACACACAACAAT
Organism: Lepisma saccharinum; assembly: GCA_022664845.1. Lineage (NCBI taxonomy): Eukaryota > Metazoa > Arthropoda > Insecta > Zygentoma > Lepismatidae > Lepisma > Lepisma saccharinum. Next base: position 71,189 of record JAGDQP010004994.1, on the reverse strand, counting down.
ACACACATGCACACGCGCGCGGAGAGTTGGTACGAAACCCTCTTAAAATATACTGAAAGAAGAATGACGTTCGTCATTCATATTTTTTTTATTTAGGGGACCCACCTTTCCACCCCTGCCTCTCTGCGTTCTTTGCACAGGTTAGGTCGTGCACTTGCAAGGGCATGCTGCGCGCACTACTTAGTGCTTCCCAGCCTGGGGCAGGCTTGTCCCTGGAGATAGTTGGAATGCCGGAGTTATGACATTCCAACGATCTCCTATGTTCCGTCTGTCTAAGACAGGTGGTGTTGCGGGACGGTCTTTGTGATCCGGCGTCCGGAATGTTCTCCGGGTCTTTGTTCCTAAGTTTGGAACTTTTGCTAGGAGGGAAGTCCCTGTCCACATATATGCTTTATTTCATACTAATTACATATATTACATAGAAGACAAACACAAGACAACACAGGACAAAACAAGCGTTAAACTGGAGTTAGGTTTCTTCTTTTCTTCGCGCCTTCTGCTTCCCTGTAACGAAATAAAGAAAAAACAAAGGTATTTTTTTAGTCTCTTCTTCTTCTTTGCTGCTTCTCAATCTGTCATAGGGCCGCTTATTTCACTGGAAAGTCCACCTTGGCTATTTCTGGTCCTCATTCTTTCTTCATACAGTTGGATATATGCATGTCTATTGTTCTCCATTCACACTCACAAACACTCTTGGTATTATGTACTAAGCTTCTGTGGGTTGCGGCTTCCGCAGCCCACATATACATTAGTTCTGTTTTCATACATAATTCCTCAGTCTACACTATTTCACTTCATCCTGGTCCCTCCACCATTTCATTCACAATCTCACACTAATTGAGTGTCTTTTGCAGGATTTCCGTACAAAGCACTCTGCTACTGGTTTCTAGCTGCTCTCAAGTAGTCTTATATATTGCTCAAGTTTGTTGTTTTTCGACTTTGTTGTACTGTTTTAACCCACAAGACGTTATAGTTTTTTTTATATCTATTGTTCAAGATCTGTTATTCGCGCTACACGGTTGTCGCGGTTCGCGTTTGCCACGGTTGTGAATCTTGCTGTTGCGGCTTATAGCTGTCACAAAGAAAGCTCACTCGTTGCAGTTCTGGGTGTTTTTACATACGTCCCTCTCACGGTCTCCCAGCCCCGACCACAAATTTTCTTCTCTGGTACTCTGAAACTTTGTTTGGCTTTTTTCCGGAGGACCACCACCAGTTCTGGAGTTCTCAGAACTGTGTAAATAGGTGTATCCCCCAGGATAGCTCTCTGTTCATTAACCAGTTCGTTTGTTTCCTCACACCTTAATACTGTGTGCTCCGGGGCCGAGACCACTCCACACACTTGGCACATATTATCCTCTGCAAGCTGGAGATCCCGTAGCTTGTGTCTGTATGGGCCATGACTGGTTATGAAATGCATTAAGCCGCCTTCTGTTTCAAGTTGAAGTCCGACTCTCTCCGCCACGTCCGGGAAAAAGCTGAAGACTCTTCTCGCTTTTGTTGTTTATCTTGCCACGCTCTCATGAAGATTTATTGTATTTCTTTCCTGTCTCCTACTGTTTGGTGTAGAATTGTTCTGACTTTGTTTTCGTTGTTTTTCTTTAACCAGGACGCGGCTGTCTCCTAATTTGTAGGTGCATCAGCACTATCGCTGTCGCAATCTGAAGCGCCTCCCCTGATGTTGTTCGATATGCTCCCGTTAGCCGGAGCAGTAGTTGTCGTTGCGATCTGTCAATAATTTGTTTCTGTCTTATGTCGCCGATGCGGTGACACCATGCACTGGCGGCGTAATCAACTACTGAGCGTATTATGACGTCCTGGTACGTTCTTACTATTTTTAGTGGTATAAGATACTCTTTTGTTGCAATGTTCACTATTTTGTGTGCTACTTTGTTTGCTTTATTTTTTACTTGAGTTACATGTTTTCTGAAATTTAGCTTTTCGTCCAATATTACGCCTAAATATTTAAATTCCTTAAATTCCTGATTGATGTATTATTGATTTTGATTGTAGGTCCTCTGTTATAGTTTAGTTTAACTTTAAAGATCACATATTTTGTTTTTTTTCTGCAGAAATTTACATCTTATTGTTATTGCACCACGCCGTCATATAGTTTATAATGTTATTTGCCTTATTTTCTAGGTCTTTTCGGCTGTTGCCTTTAATCACGACCGCCAGATCATATGCGTATCCCACTGCTCTTTCCACATTTTCCATCTCATCCAGCATCTGCAGGCATGGCTGGAATACCATATTCCAGACAACCGGACCGAGCACAGAGCCCTGCGGACAACCCTTTGTTGGTGTCTTCTGCACAACGCCATCGGCCGTTTCAATTTGAATCTATCTCTCTTTGAAATATCTTTCACAACTTTCCACATTGCAGGATGTATATTTAAATTTTTGAGTACTTTTAGCACCGAGGGCCACCATACGTTATCAAAGGCCCCCGCTATGTCGAAGAATATTGTTAAAACATATTTACAGTTATCATTTTTTAGATTATCTATGCTCTCAAACCTCGTTGATTGCGTCCTCTGTCGATTTGCCACTACGGAATGAATACTGTAATCTGCACTGCTCAAGGTTTACTCTTTTTACATTTATTTTTGTCATCAATAATTTTTCAAAATTTTGCTAATTACGTTTAACAGACAGATTGGTTTGTAGGACTTTGGGCTTGTTTTTGGTTTATCTTCTCCTTTTAACAATACAACGAGGTTTGCAGTTTTCCATGCTTTTGGGAATTTTCCCTGCTTCAGGCATTCGTTGAATAGTCTCGACATGTACGGAGATCAGTATTCTGGTATCGCTTTAAAAATTTCGTTCCTAATTTGGTCCGGACCCGGAGCTTTATGTGGTTTTATGGTCTTTATCGCAGCTGCTACTTCTTCATTGGTTATCCATGGCATCTCTTGGTTGTTTTTTTCATAAGGGGTGTGTGTTGCCTCTTGTCTTATTCTTTTATTTTCTTCATTATCGTCTTCTACTTGGTCATCCGGGAATAGTTGACTAATAGTTCCACTGTTTCACGCTAGTTTTTTGTATATGTGTCATTTTCTTTCTTTAATGTATGTAATATCCCTTTAGTTTTTAGTTTTTGCATTACGATCTTGTAAGGCATACCCCAGATATTCTTACATAGGTTTTGATCCACTAACTTAGCCCAAGTTTTCTTTTTGGGTTCGTATAATTTGAATTTTTTGAATTTTTCTTTATTTCTCTTTAGTTGTTAAGTCTTATTCTTCTCAGTTCTTGGTCTCCAGCCGCTCGGTAGCTTTTTCTGCTTGCTTTCATTTTTCTCTTTAATCTATCCAAACTCCGAGTCCAGAGCAATTTGCGATTGTTATTTATTGGTGTCTTTGCCGTTTTCATTACTGCTTCAATAGTTTATTTTTCTATCTCTTTTGGCAAGTCCTCTACTTCAGCCTTATCTTCGATTTGTGGTAGTTTTAATTTCTCTATTAATTTTGTAAAGTATAGTTTTTATTACATTATAGTTAATTTTGTTTTGTTCTTCGTTAAATTGTTTATCATCTTTTTTCGCTAGGTCTATATTGATATAGCATGCGGGAAATTTGAGTGTCGGTTCGAAAATAACTCGTCCATATTCCATCACAAATTGACGGTATACATTGTTAAGTTGAAAGCACTCATCTCTTCTTTGAATGACTCTAATCACCAGCTTCCATAGTTCTTGCGGATCTCAGGTAATTCCGTTTGCTCGCAGATGAATCCTGTCCACCTCGTCAATCACCGGTAAGGTAATAATTTTCCCATTGCTATGAATATTTCTAACAATAGTTCTTAGTGCTGCTACGAGCATTTGCCGTTCTTCTAGTCTTGAAAGTATGTAGGCCTTATTTAGATTATCATAAACTATGTTCGGGTTATTACCATCCTCCGGTTCGTCTTCTTCAGCTGATCCTTCATCTGTTCTTTCGTAGTTGTTCTCTTTTGTGGTTTCTAGTTCTATCTTGTTCAATTTTGGAGTTTCCTTGTTTTACTTTCTTTTGTGAAACCTAGGTATCCAGGATTTCCATCCTCTCCTCTTTTTCTTCAGATGATTTTTATCGTGGCAATTTTGCAACGTCTCAATTCACAAGCTCTTGGTCTTGTTTTTTTATCGCCATGATTTCTCTCTCCTCCTCCTTCACCGACTCGGAGTTCGACCAGGCACTGTCACTTTCGTCACTGATTATGTTTAATATTCTTTTATCTCTTCAAACTGTTTTTTCTCTTGCACCACCATCTCAAAGCCTACGTTCTTAATATTTTTCTCCCATTTTTAAGTATAAGTAATACCTCCTGGGGGTCATTTCTCCATAGACCCATACCTACTGCCGGGATCGTGATTTTTACTCTTCCTTCTTCATTTATCCCTGCCATTAAGTTCATGGTTGTTTCAAGGTCTTCTAGGAATAGTCTCTTGATGACTTAATATTCATAAATTTGCTGTTGTATCTATTTTTTTTCAAATATATATTGAGTTCTTTATCATTTTATTGTGTAATGTTATAGTGTTCCAATTTTTCGATTTCATATTCGTCATGTGTTAGAGCCACAAGCTGTGCAAAATCTCTCGGGAAAGTTGTCAAGTCCGGGCTTATATAGTGCATTACTATTTGTTCTTCATGCTGCATATCGACGTATCCATTCTTGATTTTGAGGAAGTTGTCTACTTTGGTTGATGTTCCTTCGTTTATCCATTTTTTTAGTATCTTCAACTTCTTGGTTTTATTGAATTGCATAAGTCTGTTCCTACTCCTTCTTATTCTGCATTGGGGGGGGGGTTGTTTCTTTTTGTGGATTTTTGTTCCTGATCATGGGTCGAATTTGGATTATTATCCATAATCGAACCTATCTATTATTCTTTGTAAAGCCAGTTTATATTCAGGGCATTCCTGTTCGTTTTTGGCCATACACAGCTTTTTCCTCATCTTACATGGTATGCAGACTTTTTGTTCCTTGTGTTTACAGTCGGTTTTCTTGTGGATTTCCCCCCCACAATTTCCACAACATATGTCATTCCTACAGTGTACAGCGAGATGGCCGTAATCGTGGCAATTTAGTCAAGTACTCACTACCAGGAAGTCCTTCACATTTGTGTCCTCGTACCCTATGTATACTCTAGGGTTTCGCAATATATGTTCTCTTACCTGTCTGGGTGTCTCGAAGACCAGGTTGTATCTGTCCTGCTTCTTCGTGCCAGTCTTAAATCGTGGCTTAATAAGTTGTTTCTGCTCGTCTGTCAATTCGTATAAATTTATTTCTATCACTTCTTCTGTCACATTCTTTTCTTTTAACTCTGATGGGATATTATAGGCTATCATTAATGGGTTCCGATTAGTACTTCTATTTGTTAGGTCAAATTGTTATTTCATTCCCAGGTGCTGTCTTATTTTCTCCTCATCTGCTGGTGTCGCTATTTATAGAATTAGTGCTGACTTTGCTTGTATAATTTGGAAATTTATGCGATCCTGCCTATTTATTGTTCTGGTTACTCTCATTCTTGCGTCTTTTATGCTTTCGCATTCTTTCGGTTTGATGATGATTCTTGGTCTTGAGTTCCTTTTGTTTCTCTCTATTAGTTTTGTTTTTTTCTGGTAATTTCGCCGCATCTTTTTTAGTATTTCGGCAAAGTTAACTGTTGGCGTTTCTGTAGAACTTTTATCTTTTTGTGCTTTTAGACTTCCGTTTTCTTTGTACAAGTTTTTAATCTCCTCCTGCATTTGAGCCATTTTGTTTTCCAATTTCTGCTTATTCTCTTCTAGTTGTCTGTTTCTGAATTCCAGTTCGTTCACAAAGAGACTTCCTTGGACTGCTTCATCTCTCAGTCTGCCATTCGTAGTTTCATCTTTCTCGTGTTCCGCTTCCCTTTCTTCTAGCTTCGTTGTCATTTGCGCAAGGTTTATTTCCCATTGTCTTAGTCTGCTATTTTCTCTTTCCAATTTGGCCTGGTTCCTTTCCAATTCCATTACTCTTCCCTCCATAAATGATATCTTTATTTTAAGTTCTTCCTTGTCTTTTTCGTCTTGTTTTCTTTTTGTTTCTTCCTCTTCCATCTCTGTTTCTCGTTTTGTTTTTGTTTTTTCATCCTGAGCCATCGGTGTTCCTGGTCTTGAGGTATGTCCTTCCTCTTCGTCCCGGGCAGTGGGCCCTTTTCTTTTACTTCTGAGCGATCTGGGTGTTGCATCTGTCTCCTCATCCTTCTGTATCTTTTCCGAGTCGGCGTATACTTAATCTATAATGGTTTGTTTAAGGTCTTTATCTTCTTTGTTTGATCTGGGTTTTCTCGGATTTATTTCCTTTTTCTTGATCTTCTCTTGGAATTTAATCTGGAACGGGTTCTTCGCTTGGTCTCGCGGGTCCCCTTTTTCTAAGATCCATTCGTTCTCTAGTCTTTCAAGGCCCGACCGTGTAAAATCCGCTAGGTCGCACTTTCTCGCCATGTTTGATTACGCTACGAATATTCACTAAGACACAGTGCAGTCAAGCTGTCCTTACACTTACAGGAAATAAATCACCGCACCCCCGGAACCACAGGTCAGTGAGCGCAGCACCCGGTCGGGCACCGACCTCAGGGAGGGGGACCAACGTGGGAAATAAGAAAGGGGGGAGTAAAAGGGGGAGAGGTAAAGGGGGTTGGTCACCTATTAAAAATTTTGGGGGTCAGTAGCCGAGGCCAGCAACCTCCCAGAACGCTACACACCTATCACCAACGGTCCCGAGGATACAGATCCCTTAGCCCTGCATTTTCACTATTGGCTCCAACACGTAAGAATTTTCAGTGTACTGAGAGAGCAGGACTTAGAAAGAAAGATTCTTGCCTAGCGACAGATTGTCTGTTGAAGGTCACCGGATATTGTCGGTCAGTTACTTCAATGATGTAGAAGTTTTCTGATCGACGTGAATAGCATCGGTTTTAAGCCCATAAAGTTATCATAGAAATCTTTTGGACCCAATTACTCCTCAAAAAAAAAAAAAAAAAAAAAAAATTGCGAAGCCTATATCCTTAGGAGTTATGCCTTTTAGGTTTATAATCAAGTTTTTGTACTCACTTTTTATCTCCTCCTAGTTCCTCCCATCAAAAGGACGCACTAAAACGGAGCACTTTCACACACGTTTTACCCGTATCAGAGCACTAACTTAGTCCGTCATTCATATTTGTCATAGCGCTTGCAGTTACAATGTCGGTCTAAATACACACAAAAATGCACTCAGACTTAGGATGCCTCCTCGCCGTTCATTGTTAAAACTTTCAGAGAAATACTCGAAATTTACGTTCCCATCTTATGTTTTCAGATTTAGTTTGCATATATATTAAAATCGAATTGTTGAGCATTATTATTAATTATTCTTACAACTGTAAAAATTTCCAATCTTAAAGCTTCCCATCTGATCTACTACAGCGTAAACTTATTTTAATGAAGGAGTTAGTTAAAATAAAGATGTATACAATTTTATTGTGGCATTCCTAGCACAGAATATTTTAAGTACAATTTATACTACATGTACTACCAAAAATAATCTCTCGTCTGGGAGTTCTATAAGGTAATTGGCAATTAGCATCTTTTATACGACCTGATATTTGGCGTTATTTATACTCGCACTTTCAAAGTTCATTAATAGTTACGGAACATTTTTTCCAAAAGTTCATTTTAAACTGCCTGACCATAGGCTTTGGAAAACGCATAACTATTCTCTTAAACAAACAGCTAATGCGGGGAAAACTTCTTTACTTTCAAATAGAAACTAAACAATCACTGAGGAAAGTTATAATAAGAAGTAACAGCCTTATCGTCTACACGCCGTGTGATAACTTGGTATTTGAAAATGTTTTTTTCTGATATATATATATATATATATATATATATATATATATA
>JAGDQP010004994.1:36019-63206 GCA_022664845.1 Lepisma saccharinum | reverse complement strand
TATATATATATATATATAGATAGATAGATAGATAGATATAGATATAAAAGAGTATCATATGGTCGACACACGCCGCGCAATGGAGTATTTGTGCCGAAAACCTTACAAAAAAAACATTTTCAAATGCCCTTTACAATATTAAATGTTATATTTCCAAACAACTGATACACTAGCCCGTCAAACAATTCTTATCTTTGAACAGATTAGTACATCAGGCGACTGCTTTCGGCAGTTGAATGTAAGGTACCAATGGTCTCAAACGTGCATTTACATGTAATGTTGTTTCTAAATTTGTTTGAATTAAACGTTTTCTACCCAGGTGATTTATTTCATACACTTCAAATATTATAATGTGTTATCAAACGTAAACACTTCCGTTACATTTATAATTTATTATTGTTTATGTTAAATAAACTTATTTTAAAAATCCCATTTAGTCTTATGTAAGTTAAAAAAAATAAGTTTCTATTTGGAATTGAATAAGGGTTTTGAAGGCTTGTCGCGGCCTCTCGGGCAATATATTACCACTGTAAGAATATAGATTTAATGTAAATGTAATCTCAAAAGAAAACTGGACCCATTTGTTTCATTTAATTTTTAAAATTTAATGTTTTTGGTATTTTGGAATTGAATATGCCTCGTTACTTCGTAACAGGGCTATAACTTAGCTCCTAGTGCACATAAATCTTACCAAAAATATTAATATCAAATTGCACGTGTACAATCACGTGGTGATCCTTCTGAAATCACTGGTGCCTCGGGAATACCTCTACGGAGGGACTTCAAAATTTTAAATGAGAATTTTGAATGTTGTAATTCAAAAAGAAAAGAAAATAAAGATTCGAAACTAAAGTTAAATATTAAATGGTATGTGCGGAATCGAAGGGTTAATTTTTCAAAGACAGGGGTGTCCCTGGAATACAATTACATGGGGCAATTTCAAAATTTTAAATAGAAACAATGGTTGCTTTCACTTTCCATTAAACAAACATGAAATTTTCAACAACTTTCAGTTGAAACATTGTTTAGTTTATAGGAACGTTTGGCCACTACAAGGGTTAATTGGTAGGTCAACAGTTAACTTACCATGTAGCTCTTTAAACTGAAGACTTTTAAAAATGTTTCCTCTGAATGTTGTTCATAACTTCATGTTTGTTTAATGGAAAGTAAAATCAACTATTGTTTCTGTATAAAATATTGAAATTGCACTGTTTGTTTTTATTTTAAACTTTGACTCCGCGTATCCCACTTAGTTTTCCAGTTTAATTGGAACCTTTATTGGATATCCTTTTTAGTTACAGCATTATAAAGTCCCGAAAATCCTTTACATCATGCTAACTTCGACCAGGAATTAGGTTTTCTAGCTGCCAAACAGGATGCGTTATCGAAAATTATTTTCTCTAAAATTTGTTTAAAACTTTAGGGATTGTTAAAATATGTGGCAAAATAAACCACTGTTGCCATTTAAAATTATGAAGTTCCCCCCGCAAAGGTTTTCCTGAGACGCTCCTGATTTCAACTTAAGCAACCCTGGTATTCTCCAAGCATCACCATGTGATTGCGTACATGGAATTCGGTATTAATATTTTTGTTTCTAAGATCTCTGTGGACTAGGAGCCGAGTTATGGCCCTGTTACGGATTTCGTGAACCACCCTCTTTTAATTATACCCTAGAAATCTAATTTTATTTAAAAAATAATAATTTATCGCCTATAAATCTATAGAACAGGTTTCATAAGAAGCCATATCCCAATTTTTATTCATATATTTGGGTAAATAAGCAATATATAAAATACATTATTTCATTTTCCTCCATAAAAATAACAATGGAAAACATATTCTGATTAGAACGTTCATTTCTCTTGAACCATCTGACGTAGAATAAACAATTAAAATAGTAAATTATTTGTTTTTTAAGCTCATCCAATGGTGTAATCATAAATCAGATAATTTACTAAATAAATAGTGAAAAATGTAAAATCCCATTTTAGGAGAACAAGTGCCCCAAACTTACCCTTCGGATGTTCGAATCTTTCTGGTTCACCAACTCGATGTGGGTAATGTTTTACATGTCTCTAGCAAATATTATCAAAATCGGATGTTTCGCTCAGAAGTTATTAATTTCTGCTGTGATATGGGGTCAAATACTCCACAGCCCTAATAGCACACGAAACGAACGTTGAAAATGCGTAGATTAAACGTCAGTACGATATGATATGTTAAAATTCTAAATGTACCAAAATGTCCACCTGTTCAACGGTTTATTAAACATTGAATAATTGAGGACTACTTCGGAAGGAGGACACATAGACCGTTTTCGTGAATGGAGGAAAAGGACGTCAAGGATTTTATCAGACTATATAACAATAACAACATAAGCTTGCATAACCTATTAACAATAACAACATAACCTATTACAGTTTTTTTAATATAAAAAATCTATTTTACTAATAAATAGCTTGTATTAAATGAAAAATATATACTATTTATATATATATATATATATATATATATATATATATATATATAAACATATTGGTATAAAATTGTATGTGCCTATTTTTCGAAAATCCTTGTTGGTTGAAGAAATAGTACACTATTAATGAATCACAATAACGTCTTTATTCTAAATAAAACAAATATAAGTTATTACACATGGTAATAAATGTATTATGGATTTAGTCCTGTTTGTACTCATTCAATATAAATTCAATCCAGTCCCTGTCTTCAGCTGACAAGAACTTTACTAAGGACCGAACATATTTCTGTTTCTGTTCGCTCACTTCAGCAAAAAGGACAGGCTTAGGGTCAATATATCTTAATTCTTCGATATTACTTTTTGAAACATAAGAACATGGTATATATGTTGGCATGTACGTATTAGAACACAGCAGAACACCTGATACCGTGTACTTCATCATTTCATACTCCATAATGGTGTACTTTGATGTTGGGTTGGAACGAAAGAAAGGGTCAAGGGCTGTGTCCCAATCCTAAATCAATTCAAGTCAGTTCAAAACGAGATGGATTCTGTCGACTGGTAACGATGGCTTCTAACCACGGTTTTTCAGATCCGATTCGCTCCAAGTTCTTTTATTTTGTTTCGAACACACCCAAAGTTGCGGTCGCACTTTCTAAACGAGTGTCCACGCACGGGATATAAACAAATTATTTCCACTTTATGAACTTTAGCGAACCAAGAACAAAATTTTGTTATTGTAGTGTTTCTGTATTGTCCACCTGTAGCATCTGACAACAATAGTACTGATCTTATTCCTGGAAACTTGCTGAGGTTCTTTTTTAAACAGACAAATAAGAAAGAAGCTACCGAATTTCCATTTTTACTGGAATGAGTTTCCATGTGGAAGTAGAAATATGATGAGTTGTCGTTATATACATGTACATTGAATACATACAGCCAAAGCATTCTTTTGTAGAATTGACTATTAACATTAAGCCGAGTGATTGGATAGTTCTGACCATAGTCAAACTCCGACACTAAACGAGATGGGCTATTTTACCTTCACTATTAGTTGCATGTGATTTAGAAATAAAATCGTCCTTCAAAGTTTTGCGTCTATCAACTTTCCTTTTATGAACCTGATAGTGAGCTTTACATGGGCCATTAGGATCGCGGGAGGGTTTTTCGTCACATTCAGCACAAAGGTCACACTTGTCAGTTTTATGTTTAACAAATCCATATCTGAAATTTTCCAGAAACATTTTAAAGCACTTCACATACGATAGTTTCAATGGTTCATTGTTTTTTTTTTCCTTATAGTATTCTTGAAACATTGTGTACAATGTCGTGATGTTAAGATGTGGGTTTTCAAACTATTGCGGTTTTTATTTATGTCCACAATAATGACTGTAATTACTTGGAAATAACTGCAGGTTATCTAAGTAATCAGTTCTAAGATATTTTCTCTTAATTTGTGTGGACGATTACTAAGTGCACCTCGTCTTTCTTGGAAATCAGCTTCATGCAATATTTTGGACTGAATCACTCGCAAACGTTTCATTGAAATCTTAAATAAACTAAGGATACATTTCTGACATACCACAGTAGCCATGCCACCATCCTTAACACAATACTGCCATGTATGGAGCCGTGGTTTCTTTTGCTCACGAACACATTTTGTGCTTTTCGACTTACTCATGCAGGAAGCTAAGAACAAATCTTGAAGAGACTTTTCTTGGCCACTATAAAAGGAATCATACAAATTCCACTGAGTTTGAAGGGAAAATTTCTCATAACACTTGTTTTTACAACACTGAGTAACCAAGTAGAACACTTTAGCCGGTACTCCATTCTTACTCGAGTTGAAGTATTTGTTACCACGAACCCTTTTGGTTTTTGATTCTTCACGTTTCAAATTCGTGTTACTAAAAACTACACGCCTCTTCTTAAACACAAGTAAACTTTCATTGCCAATTTTAAACTACTTTCACATTTGTAGGTTAATAATAATGCAAGGAACACAGTAATAACCGCTGCTAGTGTCTGAATGTTAGCTGTGCGCCAAAACAGTGGTGCAAAGTCTTACAAAAACAATAGGCTTACAAAAACAATATTGCCAGGCTGCCAACAGTAAAGATATCAAGATGAAATTTTCACAGCGCCTACAGTAGAACATGGCGGTTCGTTTTAAATGATTTCCGAAAAGATAACATATAGGCCTATGTGCCCTTCTTCCGGAATAGACCTCAATTATTGAGAAGAAAGGATGAAGAAACATGTTTAGTTGGCCAAAATAGAGCATGAATACTGTTTGTTGGTATACACACATTTAGTTTCATTTTATTCGTTGCTTTTATCACAATATACAGTGCTAATTTTCCAGTACTAAATAATCAGAGCGGCTGCTGTGGGGTTGGAACAAACGAACGTTCTGCAGTTCTAGTTGGTTGCTCGAAGCGTTGACCACTTAGCAAAGAATTCACTTGGAGAGGTTCATACTCTCTTATTGTGAAATTGAAAATAAATATTCGTTGAAATATAGTTTAAAATTCAACCTGTTTTCAACATGCAAATTAAAACATGCGAAATATACTGTAGAACGGGGATACTTGGTGAAACCGACGGGTTAACTTGATGCCACTTACGCTTCAACACATAAGAGTCCGTATAGAGAGATCAGTGATATTAGTTGACATATTGAAATGCGATGTGTTCGTGCACTAGTAATAGTGCTCCCACCTAGCGTCAAAAATATTAACGTTGTGAAGAAGCCATATCTACACTGACTTTTGTGTTGAAGCGTCAGTGGCATCAAGTTACCCCGTGTGTCACCAAATAACCCCGTTCTACTGTAGTTATTTTCATTGTATTTGCTTAAAATTATAATGTTTTAGCAATTAAATTAGAAATTCAAGTGTGAAACGAGATCTAGGACATAGTATGAATTATAGTTGAAAGTACGACACATTAACGTCACATAACGCAATTCTAACTTCGTTGAAATATTGTTTAAAATTCAATCAGTTTTCAACGTGTACATGAGAACAACAAAATTAGTTTCTGTCACTCAGTTAGTTCTAATTATATTTTTGAAATAACATTAGTAACAGATGCATTAAACCAAATCTATTATACAACAGTTGAAAATAATATATTGAATACACATTGTATTAACGTCTTATCGACGTTATGACGTCTTTGTTGAAATACGATTTAAAAATAAATGTATTGTTTTCAAACGATAACGGATAATCAACGTAATGAGCCTAACATCAACGTTGAAAACTCATATGTGTACTACTGGGGAGTGCGCCATGCGATATTTGAAAATGTTTTAAAAACGGCGGTTAGCTTACCACATTTTCCAACTCTAGATCTGTCAGAAGAGGGCATTTTTCCTGCTGAATCTGATGAGCATGGGTGTTCTCTCTGAAGGAAATCCTTACATGAAAGTAAGGTAAACTAATAGCGGTTTGTAATAGTCTTCGATCGAATGAAGGTTATTTCCTAAGGACGTGCTCAAAGTAATAAAGATTATTTCCTAAGGACGTGCTCAAAGTTTAATGCAGATTCCAAACCACATATCACAATCGGAAATCCAACTCAGGATCACTTTATTACAACGCAGCGAGCGTTACCATTCACACACAGAGAACACTTCTAATACATTTGGAAAATGCAAAACTTCTACCCTTTTTGACATGTAATAGATGTGTATTCACTTCACAGATAGCATTACTAGTACTTGAATATTTAGCTACGTAATCGAAGAACACTAGGACAACCACAAACGTGGGCAGTGAGTGAAAACGAGCAGACAGGGACAAGACGAAATGGAAACTGATAAAAACACATCATCAACTGTTAACTTTTGAGTTTTATAAAGGTAGAATTGCACCCCAATCTGCTGCAATATTCAGAAAATCTCTGGTAGAGATGCGGATGACGATAGTACATGTCCTCGGTGCTTTCGAAAAATCAAGATTGGAAAGGAAAGCTGTCAAGTTTAAACACAGTCTAGACTGCTGAGTGTATTCCCAAGAGAAACCCGACCAAGCCATACGAAATATCCTGAGTCCAATTCTGGAAGATTTTGTAGAAACCTTCAACATGCACAAGACATCAGCAGAAAGAGAGCTCCCATAGTTGTGTTCCACCAAGACGTTCGATCGTTGAGTTCCACATCAGCTGAGTGTAACTCAACGGAGTAGGTGTGTAGCAACCGTAGGAGTAGGTGTGTAGGTAGTAGGTTACTTAGTGATCCCGGTGTCACCTCCCCGACACAAATCCGGGTTCCTCATCTACTGTATCAACCGGGGTCTCCCCGAATATGCGGTCCCGAGTGAAAGCGGCATTAACGCAGCTCATCAGGGAAGAACGATTTGGAGGGTGGGCCAGCCCTTTAAGAAACCTAGTAAGGCCAGTAAATATCACCAATGGCGTCTGCACCGTCCACCCAGCAACGGAGCATTTAAGAGAGCACATTGGGAATGTTTGTGAGGAGTCTTCTGAGCAGCGACTTCGTTGTGAGTAACGATAGGGAAGAACCAGAGGTGAGAGAGAAACAGAGGCCTTAGGTGTGAAACCTGTGATTTTTCCTCATCTTGCGGTCAGCTTGGGGCGACATTTCCAAAAAAACGTCGAGCCTAGAAAAGTACGGCTGACCTTGTTATGGCTCAAAAATCCAGAGGACAGCTTCGAAAGAAAAATCTTCATGGCCTCCTTCTTGTCTGTTTTACACTTAGTTTGAAAGGAAATGTCCTACATCATTCGTGATAAACCAGACATGCCCCAATGAGTGCGTTGAGCTTACTATGAAAGCATAACAGTGTATCTTGTCGGGGAGCCACCGCGGAAGCAATTACTGGGGTCAGCTACGTGCTAGCGATATCACCCCATGCCACGCGCGACCTGGATTGATTGTTGTGTGGGTTCCATGACAACGACACACAACGCCCATCGATAGCAGGAGCAATGTCAGAGTGCGTGATAGTATGAATCAACAGACTCACATTCCACTTTCTTTTTTGTGAATAATATGTTTTCCTCTTTCAGGTGTATTGGAAAAATGTTCATTCTAACCTACAAAATAGAATATAATATCCTGGTTTAAATATGTTCCCCCAAAAGGTGTACGGATACGGCAAATACAGAACAATCGACAGCCTCAACATTGAAATTAATCTGTTAGTTTTTTTAGAATAAAATTACAGAACTAAAATCACAATTGAATGTTTTGTGGGTTCTCTGGCAACCAACATTCAAACTAAGGTCAGTAGCGCTAAACAGACATTGTTCGACCTGCTCCGGAAGTTAGAAAAAGAATTAAAATTTGTGATTTCTATGTTCTCAAACCTAATGTCACAAAATTATCCTAAGCTCGTCCAGAATACCATAACAGATATTAACGGAGAAGTCGAAAAATTGAAACAAGAATTAATTTCGAATAAAAATGTGAAGGGATTAATCAATAACTTAGAAGAGAAATTAGCTGATTTACAAAATACATTTAAACATCTACAAACTGCGGTTGGCACTTTAGAAACTGCAATTCAGAGTAATCTGGCTCAACATGGCTTAGTTCAAACCGAGAGTACGATTTCGATCTTCAGAGTGATTTTGACTTATGTCATAATGAAATCGAAAACTTCGTAATGACTTATCAAATTTGCCAGTCTACAGCGACGTATCTGAGATTAATAAAAAGTTTGCCGAATTATACACATTATTGGGAAGTGTATTTGAAATAACCAATATCCAATTTGAGCTATACCAGCTACAGAATATCGTTATAACACATTGCAGTTCGAAATAACTAGTTTACAGGAAGCTTTAGCGGAAATTAACAAGAAGCTGGAAAGCTTCGACGATTTGCCCACTGACTTAATTACTCTTCAAACAACTATTAAGGCAGTTCAGACTGATCTGCGAGAAGTTCAAAAGAGTACACAAAACCAAGAACTGATAGAAACTATCCGCACATCTTTGGATAATCTTGCAGCGCAAACAGAGACAGATGTTGGCCAAATTCAAGCTACATTAACATCACTCGAAGAAACTGTTAATGAGTTGCTCACGTCTCGTAAAGTTGAGAATAAGACTAAGGTACTAACCAACATTCTGACCACCCTCGACGCAACAGATCCGGTCGTTATCGAGAATATAAAGCAGGAACTCGTAAACCTTCAGGCAAATATTTTATTACTTCCTACACACCAAGACATCGCAAATATCTAAACTGTTTTGACATCCCTCGAGGAACAGTTCAAGCAGGCGATAAGGGACCATTCTAAATTTATTTCAGTCAACGTTGTTAATGAAATTGTTAGAGGACTGAAGGATACGTTGCAGAAATAGCAAAATAACACACATATTCACGAAACACTAATTATAGAAAATCAGAAAAAGCTGGAAGACTCAAATAACTTTGCAAAATACAATTTTCACGTAATCGAAAAAAAAATGCTGACCGCGAGAAGATTAAAAACCTCGAAGCTGCTGTTAGTCTGATGCCTGTAAGCTCAGAAATGTGGAGTATTCAAGAAACAGTGAATAACTTAAGCACCAATTACGTGAGTTTTAATGATTCGAAAACCACAATGTGGAATTCAACCGAAAATTGGAAAATGTAAATTCTCAGCTTCGAGAATACATAAAAACACTCACGCGCGTTCAATTTTAAAATGTATATAGTACACCTTATAACGAACGTGAGTTCCGCGGAGTATTTTATGGAAAACAGAATTTTATTGACTTTTACCTCCCTGGTAACCTTTTTGTAACTAGAGTGATGCTTCTTCGGAAGAAACATGGTATCTTCCATATCATGGATATCTATTCCGAAGACAAAGAAAAATACAAAGGAATATCGTTAGGACGCCATGAGAGTTTGAGAGGTGTGGTAAATTTGGAGGATGAACTCGATATCGGCGAACGAGAGTTTCTAATCAAGCCGAATTATCAAATAATTAACTGCCATCCTTCACCTGCAGAACATCCTATTGTAATCGCTATGCTCTTAATTTGAGTTGTGTTTTCATCAAGCCGCTTGTGGCACGTGTGGTACCATCACCACTTCAGACAGTTCGTGTTGCTTCTGACGGTAGTATCAGAAGCGGCAATAAGCGTTGGCGTCGCGTGGATGGCGTTTGTCGCGGCAATCGCGTAGCCTGAGGTCGAGTTTCTTTTAGGTGCACTTGCTTTATTCGATGTATGATTAGATGAATTTTCATTTATTTACAATTAAAAAGTAAGCAAGCATAATGGCATCATCAACTCGAGAAAAACTTGTGGCTGAACTCCACAAGCATACAAGACGAAACTATCCTTGGATTCAAGCTGTCACTAGAGACAGTCACGATTTTGTGGCATGCAGATTTGGCTGAAATGGACAGTGGTTCCTTAAAAGGGCTCTCAAAACTCAATAGTGGTTTCAAATATTTTTGACCGTCATTGATAGCTTTAGTAAGTTTGCATGGTCTATTCCGGTGGGAAATAAAACTGGGAAAGAAATCTAACAGAATTTGAAAGTATTTTAAAAAAGCCCACCAAAGTTCTTACAGATGGACCGAGAATTCGAGAATTCTATAATATTTTCAGAGACTCATGAAGAGCAACGACATTAAACATTACCCGACTTTCAGTTACGTCAAGGTGAGTATTATAGAATGGTCGAATCGGACATTGAAGGCCTTAATGTGGAAACAGTTTACAATCCAAGGGGATTTAAGATGGGTTGGTGTTCTGCCTGGTTTAACATCAAAATACAACTCCGACAAACCATAGCACAATTAAAATGAGACCGATAGGGGCGGCTAAAAGAATGAGTTCGAACTAATATCGAGAATATACTGTAAGAATTGTTCTGTTCCTCCAACAAGCAAGAATAAATTTAAAATTGACGACTATGTTCACGCCAGTAAGCTTAAAAGAAACCACTTGACAGAGGATTTACACGAAACTGATATTTCAGATTCCAAGATTTTTCACACGAACCCTTCCACGTATCACTTAAAGGACTCACTTTACGAGGTTATCGAAGGCCGGTTTTATGAAGAGGAACTAATGAAAACTAAGTTTCTTGGTACTTACTTGATTGAAAATGTTCTACGCAAGAAAAACAAAAAGGCGTATGTTAAGTGGCTAGGTCTTCCATCAAATCATAATTCGTGGGTTGACCTGAAATCTATAATATAATAATTGATTCGAACGTGGAATGTAAAGCAACGTCTTCAACTTACTTTTAAAACAAACCAGAAATCGTAACAAAGAATTACTTCCGAGTAATATTCGATGTCTGATAACCGGTGGCTCAGGGTCGGGGAAGACTACACTTTTAATCGGCAATTTATTTTTTTCCTCCGAATTGCTAGATTGGGCCGAGCGGCACCTGTATGTGTTTTCTAAAAGTTTCGAACAGCCAAAATACAAACAGCTGCAAGCATAATACATGCAAGCAGGAAAGATCTAGGAAAGGAACTTCATTCCACTTGAAAAGTGTATTCCCGGATAAGTAGTTATCTTCGATGACTACATTTTAGAAAACACGAACGAAGTTCTGAATTGTATTACATAAAGACGTCACAAACAATTAGTGTTTCTATCTAGTCCAGACTTTCAGTAAAGTCCCAAAATATCTTATTAGATATAATACGAATTTTTTGTATTTGTTTTGACAATACAGCACGAACCTCAACTTACAATGAGTTTTGTATTGGAGATATGTCATAAAATAGGTTCAAAGAAATCTGTTCTGCGTGTTGGACTGAGCCCTACGGCTTCTTGTCAATTGATATGACTCGTACATCAAGTGAAGAAAACACAGAAATGAAATTAACCATTTCATTTTAGTGTAATTATACATATGCAGTGATGTCTCGTAAACGTAGTGTTGTCGGGAATGCCGAGAAGAATATTAAACTAGAATATTACATCGCTAAATGATTCAAAGGGTAGAAGGAGAGCCCCCGTAGTTATTATGAAAAACAGAAAAGAGCCGATCAGCTACTTCTGGATGCACCATCTAGTTTAGGCCAGGAGATGAAAGGCATGACGGATGATAACCGTAATCTGTTCACCGAACTCATTCCTGTAACTTCTTAGAACATTCTAAATTAACCAGCTACTCCCTCTGAGACCTCATTCGAAAAATACTTTTTTCATCTTCAAATCGCAACAGAACTCTTTCGGCACCACAACAACAACCTTCTCCAGAAAGAGAAGAAATTACTGAAGAAAATTATTCGAAAGGAGTCCAATTTTTACATCTAACCGCGCGGTATTTGAGTACTAACAAATCAAAAAAGACGAGGCCTTTGGTCTCAACTACTTGAATGTCCACGGAATTCCAGTTTAGAAAATCGGTAGCTTGAATGTTCATTTTGTGAAAGACGATATTATTCTCTATGATGAAAAAACATTGGAATTGGAGGTGTGTATAAGAAGTTTAAGTGGATGAAGTTTTGTGGGAAATACTAACAAAAACAGCCGTTGCTGTATGCAACTGCGGATTATGCGACTTACCAAAAAATCTTAAAGATGTGTAATGCCTTCTAGCAGAATTATGACCCGACCCAAACTAGGGTAAAATCCAGCTGCGGCGATAAATATAAAACCCTTATTAAACCAATCTAACTCGAAATGAGGGCTGTGGATGGTAGAGGCTTTGGGTGCTTCGGAATTAAGTGATACAATGGACTTCCTAAGGCATTTGTTTTGGGTGGACGACGCGAGAAATGGTCGACCGATTACTCGTTATTGCCAGGGAAGACCAATCAGGGAATGACAATTTCCAAATGAGAAGGCCGGAATAATAGAAATTGTTTGTTCTCGTTTAACAGAGTTCGTGGTTTCTCATCCGAAAGGACTGGGTCAAGATTATGCATTTGGTCAAGATTTCCCATTTGCTTCCTCCTAAATTCTTGCATGAGGGTTGAAAGTTGATAAATGATATTATCAATAATCTTCCATTCGAGCCCCACCTACCAGGGGATTGTCAGTTCTGTAGCCCAGGCACTAAACCTCACGAAAGATTAGTACTAGGTGACAGAGGATTAATCCGATTAAACGAAGGTTGCCGGGAACATTACATTGTTTACAAAATTTCAGATTTGCACACCAGGCACCAGCAGAAAAAGAACTATAGATCAAAACTTTCGAACGAGCCGCCAGTAAGAATACGGGCTTACCAGAGCGATTTGCGTGTCTTGGAGTTGCAAGGGCTATGAATGCAAAACGACAACTCGGTTGGGGCTTGTAATATAACAGAGCAAAATGAAAACTCAGGCTGTTTTATTTCAAATTCCTCATTCAAAGCTACGTGGTCTTTCCAAAGTGAAAGATAGCTTAACAAAAAAAGAAAATTAGTCAGAAAAAGAAGTGTTTAAAAAACTGAAGAAATTTCACGCCCAGTTTGAGTGTGCCGCAAATGAAGAAAGTGAAAAATCGAAATGTCAGAGGATTAATCTTTACGATCCCGGGTATTCTAGCTGTCTTTGGAGCAATATATATCCTCGTAGACCGCTATAGCCAAAACGTTTATAGATGACAAGAAAAATAAGTCTGAACTGGCTGAACAAATGTGACGTAACCTAATGATGGAAAGAAAGTCTGGGAAAGGATGTTTAAAAATCCCAGTATCAGGAAAACCCGTAAGAAACAACGCTGCTAATCAACTTTGATTTGGAACGTCTAGGTGTCCCAAGTATCCATCAGTCGGGAGTGCAAGTGATTTCGACGCCAAATCATTGGACTTCGCCTTGATTTCCAGCTTGCTGACAAGGGTGATGAGGGTAGTACCCTGCAGCCTCGTTGGCCCCTCAGAACAAAGATTGAGAAGTGTGGGCATTTACGGCTAACATTCATCATGCCCCCACCACAACCTAATAAGTCGCCTTCGCAGAAAGAAAGAAAGAGACAGAACGAAGAGAAAGTCACTGATATTAGTAAGAAGGCGCATACAGCTAATGAATGTACCAATGACAAGGAAGAGAAACTAGAAATAGAGGAACAGACAAGTATCGTACCAACTATCACACGATATCTTGTAATTAAAGTTAAAAACGAATCAAACAATCCAGGTGGTTTGGAGAAGATATCCCCTTTCCTAATTCAAAGACAACTCAGTTATGTTGCAGGATAGATACACAATGTTAAAAAGCTTCGGAATTGGTACCTTATTAGTGGAGACATATACAAACAAACAGACAAATAATCTATTGAAGATGATATCAATTGGAAATCTTGAAGTTGTAGTCGAGCCACATCGCCAACTGAATTTTACACAGGGCGTAATAATTTGTTGGGGCCTTCAAGATGTTCCTGAAGAGGAGATTAAAAGAGAACTCGCCAGTCAAGGCGTAGTTTATGTTAAATGCATCAATAGCAGAATAACTGACCAACTCCAACCCACAGGATATTTAATTTTGACATTTGCCAAGCCTCAGCTTCCTAAGGATGTGAAGGCAGCTTTCTATCGCTTACCTGTCTGTATTTATATACCAAGTTAGTTCTGCGGTTTTATATGTCAACATTATGGACACACCAACACGTCATGTAACGTGACCTCTGCTATATGTGCAATTTGCGGAACCAGTAACCATGGTGAGGATCCTTGTAAGTCATTAAAACCTCAGTGTGTTAATTGCAAGTGTGAGCACACGGCTTGGTCACGTGACTGTCCTATTTGTCAGGAGGAAAAACCAATTCGAGAGCTGATGATAGTCGAGAAGATATCTGCTGATGATGCTAAACTTCGATTAAGAGAGTCTCAGCACACCCTTCCCTCTGGTGCGTTTTCTCATGTTGTAACCCGAAAAGCAGTTAAAACTGTCTCGGTTGGTACCCGGACAGTTAGTGTATCAACATAAACAGAGTCTGATGTGACATGTAGACCCTCCGAAAGGATCAGAGACTTCTCGCAATATGCCAACACAGAGTCAGGGACAAAAACCAGCTATGCAGAGTTCTAGAACTCCACGGGTTAAGACTACTTTTAGTCCCTATAAAGTCTCCAAATTAGCTAGAACTTCACCTCTCGCTACAAGCATTAAGACTTTGACGAACGTTTTGTCTGCTCAATTAGCTCAGGAAGAGTCTGCACATACTATCGATGAACCAAGTTCCTCTTTGACTTCAGACCTGATTTAGGACAAGCTGCTGGATATGGATTATAATGTCTTTGGTAGGAAAGGGAAACCGAGATATAAACCTAGACTTAAAAGGTAGCATTTTTACTAGTTGTGCGGAAAATTTTCTGATTTGCGTTTATATTATATCATTCTGCCCCTTAGCTGTCAAGTTTCATAGTGTAGTTTTGTTTTATCTTGTGAAGGCCTATTTACAGCCTTCCTCGTTCTAATTTGTTATAGGAAAGACTTTATACACCTTTCGTATGTATTAATCGTTATGCTGGCCATTTACACCAGTAGGCAGTTTGTGAATCCTTTTTACACCTTCATGTTTTATATATAATTTTATTATTTTAATTATAAACAGCTAAGTTTTAAATTACCAAGATAAGGGGCTTCCCCCTATCGGGACGATCGCAAGCCATAGTGCTGTTACCGCAAATAAATTAATTTTATCTTATCTTGGAACGTCTAGCTAAACTCCTCAAGATTAAATAGTTTCTGGGTGTGTTTATGTCCGCCAACGTACCTTCACCCAGGCCTCCTGAAAGTAATGAATATGCAGTCGTTAATGTAGATAAATTCCAGAATATTGGAACACTGGATTTGTTTTAGGAAAGAGATGAACAAAGTTTTGTATTTAATTTCTTCGGGTGGGATTCCTCCAAAAGAATTTGTGGAATACTTGAATACAAGCACTAACCAACCTTTAATTATTGAATATAATAGTGATAGAATTCAACAGTTCAGTGAGTTAAATTTTTGATATCTCTGTAAAAAGTTCTTGAAATTCCTATCCGAAGACTTAGCTGTTCGTCAGGCGCTTGGGTGTCTGGAATACAAAGTATACACAAAATAATGTCAACAGGGTTGAACTTAAGCGGTACAGGGTTGTTTATCCATGAAGATTATACAATGCAATCCCCAGCCATGACTACAATTAGAAGTTGGTTTGATTGGTTTCAACAAAACGTATTTAATGACAAATGTCACAACTCACACTAATGGCTTTTTACGGAGGTCGAAAAATGTCAGTAAAACGAGGTCACTATAATGCTTTCGCCTTAGGGACAGAATTTCCATCTGACGTTTTATTACACGAGAATCATTTGACACATCGAATGGAAGTCACACTGTCTGTAGAGAGGTTGCAACTAGGAACCATTGGCAATCTTCTTTGGTTTAAAAATGAAACGATTCTAGAGGCACAAAAGACACATTTTTGGCAGACTCCTCCCAAGTTTCGTTTCATCGAGATCTTTAATGTGCATTGTAATCTAGAGAAGGGAACACTGGTTGCGGACGGAAATTATGTACAGCTATGGACATAAAGATTGTCGCATGTTTATAGCTGATATTTCTTCTCTCAAAAATACATATATTGAAGCGTCCTATAAATTCACTGACTTGCAATGATAGGCAGAATTGCGTAACGTTTTTGTGTAAAAATATTGTCCCGATATACAGCCAAATAAGGGTAATACACAATAAAATTAAATTTTGCGTCAAAAAAATTGTGTTCAAAAATCCCAGCAAGTTATAAAGTTCCCTCATCCACCATCCACCCCCCAAGGAGATTATTTTGTAACCCAAGGGGAATTTTTAATTCTAGGCTTTGCTAACAAATTAAATACTTGATTAATTTAATGAAGACATAATTATTTACGACGTAAATGAGGATCAATTGTATTAAAAATAAATAACTATAATTGTTTCTTTAAATAATGTAACTCAATTTTGGTTCCGTAAACCCAAACGGTTATTAATAATTGTCGAATGAGATACTTTTCCAAGAAGTTACAAAACAAGTAATTTAATGACTATCACTGCACTCTGTTAGTAACTGAATGAACTGAATGAACTACATGATTTGTCCAGTTATTTCTACCGGTATATCAAATTTAAGTGTGCAATCAGGGCAGATATTAATACATTGTTTTAATTTTTAATAACTTATAATAAAAACACAGTATATATTTTATCTTCTCAGATTTGCTAAAATCGCTTTTCTAAACCTTGCGTTAAAAGAGAGTCTTCTTGTAACGTTTCATCGATCGGTAAAATAAAACTGTAATTTCTTATACATTTTTAGAATGCAGGGTGATGGCAATCTAGCATATTAGTTTAGGGCAACGGTTCACAAACATTTGACATGTTGAGAAATGTTTCCGTGTAGATACATTTTCGATCGACTTAAGCCAGGGATTATTTAGAGTTGGGAGGTGGTTCCGGACTCCCTCCTACGAAAATCCGGATATTTTTAGTAATATTAGTATAATTTTTGGCAAAATATGCATTTTACGTAAATTTCACACACACACAGACCTCGGGTCCTCCTTGTGAATTCGTTGGTTCTGCGTGAAACCACCTTCTAGATATGTTCCTGCCTTAAGCAAGCAATTTTCAATGGTACTTTCGCGAAAATATTGTACCAGTTCCAGGCAAAGAGCTGTTATTTATCTATTTTCCTAAATCTGGAAACATATTTTTCATTTTCTTTCAGCAACAAATACGTAGGTTAGGAAGATATTATGCCAACGCTCGAGCTCAAAATAAACTGCAAACTTATTTTCAGTACCCAGCTATTGCAGAGCTCCATAGATCAGTGGCGGCGTAAGTTAATCTGATGCCGGAAACAAGTCAACTTGATTGATGCCCGTTCACGATAACAATCGTGAGCTTGCACTGTTACTGTTGTCCGAATTTGTATTTTTTTTGTTATTTACTTTCTTTTTTTTTGTTATTTGGAGCCCCATGGGAAAGCTCAGTTGCGAAGGCAGATATTTTCTCGCTTACTCGCCGTAACGTATACGTAAAAATGGTTTCTTAGAATCTGAAGAGTCATGCTTATTAGCTATTACTGTCAAGCGAACAAATAAAGAGTTATGAAACACCATTGCTGTTACGTCACCGACCATCATTGATTAATCTTAACAAGCGATTCACTTGTGTCGGTGACCAGAAGCGCTAGATATTCTCACTCAACCACTGCCAGAGATATCTAGTTTCCTCCGTAACTCGAAAATTTTCCGTAAAGCCAACAAATGTGATGTGCCTACAAAGTTATCGTAACGATAAACGTATTGCGGCGACCAAGCAGCGCTGCCAGTGTGTATTGATTTCCAAAAATCCCGCATTTGCGAATTACTCTATTATTGCCAGTAAATATTTGTTCGACATAGAAGTAGCTAGTGTTGTAACATTACTAGAATGTAGGAAATTATTATTATTTATTATTATTATTATTATTGCTTGCGTGTTAGATAAACATAAATACATGATTTTCCGTTGGTAAACTAAAGAAATTAGTGGCAACAAAAGAACGTAGAAGTACTCTTCAAATTCATCAAGAACGGAAGCATGTATACTCAAGAACAAGTTGCGAGTATACAGAGTATCGTGCTCTTTGCGATCCCTGGAATGTGAATCGTGCGCTTCACTATCAATCTACCTATTATAGAGTCAGCGATATCTTAACCAGTTAAGTTCATTAACGATATTACATCTTAACTGTGTATTCAAGAAAACCGCTCTGTCTCTTGGTCGTCTGAGGTCCAGAAAAGCTAACCCAGGGTAACAGTTTCGATTCTGAGAACTACCTTTCAAAAATTCGCCGGTAAGAAGCAATAGTATCTCATGTAGAAAGAGCTATTAACACAGAAAACACTAAATAAGGAGAAAAATCACGGACGGAAGGAAAAACGGGAAAATATTACCTGATTTTATATAACCCGCTTTCTCTCTCTCTGTTGCTTGCTTGACATGAATTTCCATCAGTGCGTGGATTTATGTTACTTTCTGTGCGAAGTTGGTTTGCCACATCAATATGTATGTGGAAGTGAAAAAGATTTCTAATATTTCCCAAATTGAATTAGGAGTCGCCGTATCTCAGCGCGTCTGATTGCGAATCGGGTGGCCCGCGTTCAAATCTCCGCCAGGACACTAGAAAAATTTTTTTCGCACACATCCACCTTTGAAAGTGACTACCTAAGTGTTCTTGTTATTTCTGGTCACCTTGGGTGGTAATGTTCCTTGTGAGTGAATAGTAATACCTTTGCATTATAATCAAGGAATCCGGGTTCGATTCCAGGTGGGGGCATAAATTGTTCGGAGCCACGTTGCGTCATCTTTTTTTTCGCCGTCTTTCGTACGTCGTCTTTTTCCTATGGAAGTCAATGGCAAACCTCCATTGACTCACAATACCGATTGTCACTGTCACTTGTTAATGGGACTTAGTCTTGTGAGTGATCAGACAACAAATCAAATCAATTTGACTAAGTACCCCGCCTTACTTCATGCCGTGGATCGAGAATATTCGGAGCCCTACCTTTACATGTCGCATGTGCCTTTAACCTGAGGGTCTAAAAGGCACAATATACGAATCCAATTCAGATTTTGCTAAATATTGTATATTCATAAAAACACATACAATAGTATACATATAGTCATTATGAAGGTTTCCCCCAGGCCCAGCTATTACAGAATTTAACTATGTTTGTATAACTTTAAAAAGTCACTAAAGCATATTATGTTCTAACTAATAAGAACAAAGTTTCTGCTTTTATTAGAAAATGAACTTAGGTAATAACAGAAACTTATTTTGGTTTATGAAGTGGAGTTATTCCAAATGTGGTTTTCTTTCTGTCCGACTCACTCCTTCGCCGCGCTCTTCTTTATTGGACAAATATTGTTTTTCTTCTCTTAATTCTCGGTTCTCTATCTCGACAGGCATGGTTCAAGAAGATTCTGTCTCACCTACAGTGAGAAAAAATATTTGGACAAGTTGAAAAAAGAGGAAAAATATACTTATCACTAGAATTTGGATACGTTAGATAGAATGCTATAGAAATAACTACTACTCGATATACCTGTAAGGTAACATTCAACGAAAGGGTGACAACTACATAAATTCATCGCAAAAAATGTATTTGGATAACCCCATAATACTCTCGAAAGAAGTGTTTTAGGTACCTTATTGCGTGCAAAAGTACTCTGCGTGGTGTATTGAACCAATCCACGAAGTGTCAGGCATAAAGAAGCAGCTTGGGGAACAAAGTGAGTTGAACAACATTGGAACTGCTCACTATAATTTCAAATTACATGCGGAAGGTAAAGGGAACTGAGACATAGCCAAGCTTGTTGAAAAGCCATACTCTAGCGTTGGATACATCATAAAGAAACATAAAACAGAATAATAATTGGGGATTCATTCTGGTCAACTAAGGAAACTAACTGCCCGGAATGAAACCTACATTCTTCATTCTGTGAACAAAACTAAAAGAATTAGTGATAAAGATTTGGCTACTTCACTTGCCTAGGATATGCAAGCTAATGTTACAGATGGGTAGATACGAACAAAAAAATGGGACTCTGATGTGTAGCCGGGAAACAAAATACACATATCAGAAGAAAGCAGAAAGACGAAGTTATAATTTCTCCAAAAATATAAATATATGTGCCTGGAATTTTAAAAAAAAAGTTTTATTCTGTGATGAGACGAAGATAAACTATTACTGTAGTGATGGATATCAGTACAAGTGGCGAAATAAGAACATTGCTTCAACTGGTAAAAATATTGGAGGATCTGTTGGTTGTGGTTGTGTAATTACTAGTGGAGTGACCAGTATTCATACGCTGGATACACATCTTCTAAATCCTAAGTTTTTCAATTAATTGTTATGTAACACTAACTTGCATATCCTAGGTGAGTGAAGTAGCCAAATCTTTGCACTAATTCTTTGAGTTCTGTTCACAGAATGAAGAACGTAGGTTTCATATCGGGCAGTTAGTTTTCTTGGTTGGCCAGAATGGATTCTATTCCGCAATAATTACATTGTTTTTTTTTATAATATATACAACGGTGAAGCACGGTTTGCAAACAAGCTTGGCTTTCCTGGCGCGGTGTGGATTGTTTCAATACACTACGTGGACTGCTCTAGTAGACAAAGGGATACCTAGAAAATTTATTTCGAGAGTAGTATTGGGATGTCCAAATACGTTTTTGCGATGAATTTACGTAGTCCTCACTCTCTCGTTGCCTGTTAGCTTACAGGTATCGAGTGGTAGTAAATTCTATACTAGGTTTATTCTATCTAAAGCATGCAAATTGCCATAAAAGGGCAAGGTATATCGAGAAACCCCGTGTTTTACGTGTGATAATGTCTGTCTTTCCTCGTTGTTGAACATGTGCAATTAGTTTTCTTACCCGCTGTATTCAGTATTTATATGTTGTATTAGAAACTCAAAATTACGGTATTAACGGTAAACAATAATTGCATCCAAACAGCAGTTTGACGGATATATTTCCTAGTGCAAGTTTACTCCTACTTTTGGCGAATTCTTCTTGTCGCCTACTTCTCTTGTGTATTTTTTTCTTTTTCTTAAATGATGTTTGTATGTGTCAAAATTACGATGAATGATCCTGAACCCCAGGGAACGTCAAGATAATTGGATCTCACGGAACGAAAAGATGAGTCATTTTCTGTCCATGTATATTTCTCGTATCAAATAAAGTACTTGTTCAAAATGAAGGTATTTTAGAGTTTGGGTATATTCATTATATTGTAGTTATTGCATTGCATGGTTTTTATTTATTGTATTTTATTTCATTTTTTCAAGTAGATACTACAAAATAATGAAAATACAGAAAAAATAATACATCATATTAACCTTGTAACCATTTTCATGACTCCACAAAAATGAAGGTACCATGAGTTTCTTACTTATTTACACATATAAAGCACTAGATATAAAATTAAAAGAATAAAACTACCTTACATGTAAAGTATCTCACTCTCTCATGTAAAGCACTTTCACATGTAGAGAATACCGTATATGTTTTATTCTGATTCTTGCAAATGAAGCGATTAAATTGCTGACAGAATGAGGAGTACTTGTCTTTACTACTACACAAGCAACATGTTCCACGTTTCTTCGCTCCTTGATTGAGAAATTACTAGAACCGACAACAACTTGTTATTTCAAAATAAAATGTCATTTTAAAATAGTTGCACAAACGCCAAGATTGGGTCAAATCGACTCATGCTTGATTTTCTTAAATTATTACACAATAAATATATGGGTTTAACGTCATTTTGTACCTTAAGATTTTTGGACACGTACGTGAAGAGCACACAAAATTTCACTCTTCCATTTACTAACTAATGAGCAAAAATAATATTTTGACTGTATGGGTAATAAGGACTAAACAAACAAAAGCAGTTGTATAATATTTATTATTTTTTAACATTCCAGAAGTTTAACACCCTCAGCTTTGTTGCGGAAACAAAGGGTATTAAGAAGCACTCGCTCTTAAGAACCTTGCTCTAATGGATAGAACGTTGGATTGCTAGCAGTGAGGCATATGTTTGATTCTCAGTTGATATTTCTTTCTTCTTTTTTTACTAATAAACAATTGTTTCTCTCTCATCATTTAAGAAAATTCACAGACATAGCTTCGAAACTTAAGGTTAATTTTAATTTTGCATTTTTCAACATTTTACAGAACTTATGAACACATGTAAGACAAGTCAGATTAGATTCTTGTTTCATTATAAGCATTATCAAAACTTAAGGCACTTCACGGAAATAGCTGAGAAAAGTCACGTTAGAGTGGATTCCTTTTTTTTTAATTTCTACGCGATACAAAATTACCTAATCTCTCTCCGTGCTGACGTAACTTTCGCTTGGAATTACTTCGGCGACCGACTCGCTGGCTTTACACACTCACAATCTATCTAGGTTCTCGGCATATTAGCGGTTTGTAGTAGTTGTATTAGCAGTGAAAAGGAGTAGCACTATTAGTATTACTTGAATTAGAAGTAGTAGTAGCAGTAGCAACAGCAGAAAAAAGTTAGAGCTGCGCTTCTACTTACAATCGCAAAGGATACGGTCCATTGATAGTATTGTAGCCATACAAACATTATATTTTATAAAACAGGATGGCAACACTGACAACTGCAGTGCTTAGTTTCGATAAATTCACAGTACTTGTGTCGAATCATGTTTATGCCAAGTTTGTCGCAGCTAGGTGTAGCTGAATGGAAGCAATTTAAATAATTCACGATTTTTTAAAAATGTGCTGACAATACTGAACTACTACATTAGTCAAGACTATTTCGGCGTCTCTGAGCTAATCTAATTAAGACCTTTCGAAAGGCACATAATGTATGTCTCTACACCTTATTTGTTCAAGAGATATATTTTGGCATTGACTGATAATATTGACAACGGGACTCCTGCGGAGCGAGAATAGCTGTGTTATGTTATTACTTAGTCAAACAATGTTTATGCAAAGTTTAGTGCTGCTATGACTAAAATAATGGAAGCAATATGAAAAAAAATACAATTTTATAGAAAATATTCTAGCAACACTGGTAAGTGAATTTCTTGGCAACGTATGATTCTAGATGTATTTGTATTGCGTCGAATAATGTTGGGTGCAGCTACGTATAACTGAATAGAAGAAATTTAAGAATTGATTTTTTAAAATGGGCTGGAAATAATGAATGTCTAAATTAATCAAGACGGTTCCAAGGGCTCTGAGCTGGTTTAACTAAGATTTTTTTAAGAACATCTCAAGCATCTCTACACCTTGTAATTCCTGAGATTTCATTTCTAGACACGGACGGACGTACTAGCACCATGAGCGGGAATGGAAGGTCCATTTTGCTATAGCTTTGCTATTAAAGACCTAAAAGCAGTGGTAGACGTAGTAGTAATACGTAGTAGTATAAATAGTAAAGCCTACGTCACATTAGAAAATGAAGCATATGTAAGCCTTCACTGTTCAACTTTTTAACAATAGCCAACTAAGGACGATAATCGCATTTTAATTTCAACGATGGCCGCTCAATGGATTCTGCTGGAGCCGATTTTACAACGCAATGCAATCTCAAATTCACTGTCACTAATCATGGGCGGACTTATGATGGCGCATGGGTGGCATTGCTTCTAAGTTATTTCAGAACGACTAAATGTTTCATTCTAAACGATTGCTTTTAAAATAATTCACCCTCTCTTCCGCCTATGAGTCACTTCCACAAGAAAGTAATAAATAATTGAAACTGTACATGTCTATATAGAATACTCTGTATTCACGTTGCCAATAGTATTTAATACAAGCGATGGTACAACAAAGTGGGAACCCCCAACTGCAACTGGTAGGTAATGTGACCTAGACTCAAGAACTGACTTAAAGCTTCGAAGCTCATTAATCTTCTCGGAAGAGTTGGGGCAATTACAGGTAGCGTTCAATAAAATAAATAATCGCTAACTTGTTTTATTCAAAAACGTTTCTGACACATATTACTTTACATTCTCAAGCTCTTTAAAAAGGTCAATCGGTTTTCAGATTACGTTTCTTTACTAAAAATAGTAAACGATCCTTGAAATGACTGTTATAGTAACAGTAAAATATAGAATTATCATACTTAAATTATATATCTAATGATAAAAACAATAAAAAATAAAGATTGTCAATAGTAATCTACAATTTAAAAACAATAGCGACGACGGGGATTTGAGCCCGTGACAAAATGTAATGTTAATATGAGTACAGTACGTTAACCCCTCGTCCAGCCTATTAAACACTCAGAAATGTTTATTTTACTAGATTTTAAAGTAAGAGTGTGAATTGAAACCACATTAAGTGTTTATAATTTATTATTATTATTATTATTTTATAATCTAGCGTTTTATTTGTAATCCCTTATTTATTTGTGAAAATAATTACAATATACGCTATATCACTATTGTCCTGTAATGGTTTTTAATGTCGGATTATGTTCATACTTTTCAACGTCAGGGAACTCCCTCTACTGTAGGAAATTTCCCTCTACGACGGAAATAACAGGGAATTTGGGAAATAATCTCTAAAGATATGCGACAATATGTATGTCCATAGCTGTACATAAGGAAACGAATTCTATTTCTACCTTTAAACTCTTAACTGAATTTTTAGAACCAATTGTCTATGATCCACATTATCTAATATTCTTTCCCATTCAACAACCACACATAACTGTTTGAAATATAAGTCATCAACGAGGATCATGAACTGATAAGCTTAGGAGGCTCCAAAACCAGTGTAATTTAAGAGTCCAAACTGAATCTAATACAATATAATAGCCATTGCGATTTTATTGAAGCCATTCACTCACTGAGATATGTCCAGTAAGATGTATTGAACGAGACTAGATTGTAAGAAGCCTTACATCCACTGAGCCAAAGTACAATGTAAACATTCATCCACTGAGTCAATGAAGCTTTCCTAAATGTAATGGATTTAACTAAGGTTTACGGACTTCAATCCTCTCCTCCAAATCGGCGAACATTCGAAAATCTTAATGAATCAAATAAAGTCAACGAATGCGACTTGCAGGTCGGAGACGCAACTGATTTTATAAACATCACCTCGTGATTCCGCACATGAACCATTCTAAATATATAGGATATATACAGTATATCTGGTGTAGTAAAAAGTACTCCATTATTTTTGCATGACATTGAAGGCTTGACTTACCATAGTTAGAATGATCCGATTTAGGTCACATATGCGCCGTTTTGTTCGATAACGTGTTGACATTTGTAAGGTAATATCATGATGCCTCTCTCATAGAAACCCTTGTCCCTATTGGCAAAAATTGAGACAGTCGATGTTCACAAGCCTCTCTTGACACGAATTTTGCACCAGCAAACGTGTTCGCCATGGACATGAACAGATGGTAATCACTCGGTGCCAGGGCCGCAGTATAAGGTGGATGCATAAGAACCTCCCAACCAAGCTCCCGGAGCTTCTGGCGAGTCACTATCGATGTGTGTGGCCTGGCGTTGTCCTGGTGGAACACAATGCCTCTCCTATTGGCCAAAGCTGGCCGCTTCTGGGCGATTGCTGCCTTCAGACGGTCCAATTGTTGACAGTATAGTTCCGAGTTAAGGGTATGGCCGTAGGGGAGCAGCTCATAGTAGATAATTCCCTGCCAATCCCACCAAACACACAGCAAAACCTTCCTGGTCGTCAATCCTGGCTTGCGCACCGCGTTTCGACCACGACCGTTTTCGCGTGACGTTGTCGTAAGTGATCCACTTTTCATCACCAGTCACCAACCGCTTCAGAAATGGGTCGCTTTTGTTGCGATTCAGCAGAAATTCGCAGATGGAAATTCGGTCCATGAGGTTCTTTTGCGTTAACTCGTGTGGCACCCATACATCAAGCTTCTTTTTGTATCCTGCCTTATGCAAATGGTCCCACACGGTTTTTTGTGCAATGTTTAGTTCCTGGGCAATCGAAACAGTGCTTACATGACGGTCGGAAGCTACAATGTCCATGATTTTATCGACATGTTCGACACGTGGCCTTCCAGTGCGTAGTACATCTTTGATGTCAAAATTACCGGCACGGAATCGACGAAACGAAAATTGCGCGTGATTGGCTGTTACAGTGTCAGGACCATAAACACTATTCACATTTGCAGCCGCCTGGCTTGCGTTTTCGCCTTTATCGAGGAAAAACTGTAAAATATAGCGTATTTTCTCTTTGCTAGTGTCCATTTTGACGCACGCTCACACAACACTGAGTCAACTCATCACAACTATCTGAACAGTGTTTGTAGTACGCAATCTCATCGTTTGAACGCCATCTCGTTGAACCCGATCGGACTTATACAACGCGACATACAGATCACTGAAGCCATCTATTGGCTAAATAACGGATTACTTTTTACTACACCAGATATATTGTGGACAAAATGGGATAACACACTTTGAAGCCGCCACTGTTTCCAGCTCAGACACGAAACAATATGTATTGTCACGCCAGGGTCGCTGCTTCAATACGGAAGAAATTCCTGTAATACCTCTTTGGACATAAATACAGCGACAGCAAAGGAGAAGGGAGAATACAGGTTAGAGTGAGTCCACGGAGTTTAATTGAGATAGATCGCTGCTTTGTTCGAATTAGGCAGGACCTGCTGCCCAACTGGGAAGGCTTTGGGCGCCACAGAGCCAATCATTCTGGTCTTGGAATGAATTGGGCGTCACTTGGGAACTAGCGAGGTAGCTGGTTCTTGCTTGGTTGGAGACTTGGAATTTGGGAGCGTCGGAGCCAGCGACCCCTGTCTGAGCCCTGTCTGTCTGGTAACTGGAATTGTTATTAGAATGCTTGGTATGAATTTCGTTGCCGCTGGTGGGACTCGCTCTGCCCGTCTTCCCATGATTATTGTTCTGTTCTAGGGTTAATAAGCCCATCTTTTATGAGAGTTGAGCTTATTATTCCATCTGGTTTCCAGTGTCAATTCCCTCAATTTTATGTCTACCTTTCAGCTACGTCGTCCAAGAATATCCTACCAGGTGTTTGTCGCTGCAAGGTAAGGTTTTCCTCAGGTTCACTAGACGAACACTGGGAAGAATATTCACCTTCTTGATCACGGTTGGTTGGAGGCCACATGGTAATTTGCACATTACATTAGTATCCTCTCAGTATTCGCGTCCCTCGATAAGGGATTACCTCAGCCACTAGGCGAATGCTTGGATGATCGTCAGACTTAAGAGACAGGAAGTCTTAAGTCCACAATATATATATATATATATATATATATAG